>JAZHYW010018303.1:0-92910 GCA_037355805.1 Ixodes ricinus
ACGCAGGGGGCACCTACTTTATAGTAGGTGCTTGGTGAGTGGCGTCACTACGAACCCCGAGCCATGTGGGTTCGCCCACCCACGTCTGGCTGTGCGTGGCGTACCCGTGTCCGGGGAAAAGGGGACCCTGGTGGTTGAGCTGAGCCCGGGGTTTGTTTGGACCCTTCGGGGCCCCCCGGGCGAGGCAATACACCGCTTCGGCCCCTGCTTCTCGTAGACGGGTGTCCTGGCTTGGCCCGACCAGGATGATTCAGTCAGTCGCCTCTTCTACCCTCTTCTTCCTTCTTTCACTTTTCCTCCCACCTCTTTCTCTTTTCTTCTACACTCTCTTCCTTCCTTTTTCACCTCCTTAGGCGGCAAGGGCCAACCTTGAGTGGAAACAGGTTCTGTCCCTGCAACCACACTAGGGTATAGTGCCCGGGCAGCACTGGTAGAGTAATTGTGTCAGCCAAGCCTTTCTTGCTATGGCACATTACCTACCCCCTTGTTGGGCTCCGTGGTGGGCGGTGCACCCGGGCACTGAATCTTTCTCCCATTTATATGGGTTCTCAAGCAAAAAAACCTTTTGATCGGGCCCCGAAAAGGGTCCGGACCGAAGCACTACGCATAGAAAAAACAACTTACACATTTTCGAAGTTCCCCAAGTTTCTTGTCATGCACTCAGAGGATGAAAAACCGCTTGGCAAGTTGTCCCCTTTCCTCATCTCAAAAGTTCTCGAAGGAGTGATTGGGAAGAACTACAATGCAAAAAAGATGGCATCTGGTGATCTCCTAGTGGAGATACACAGTAAGCAACAAAGTGATTCACTATTAGCACTGAACTGCGTGACTGATTACAAAGTCACTGTCACACCTCATAGAACACTTAATACAATCCAAGGGGTGATCTCAGAAGATGACCTGCTTGAGAGTACAGAAACCGAAGTGGTTGAGGGCCTTTCTACACAGGGAGTAATTGCTGCCCGGCGTATTACCCTTCGCCGCGATGGTGTTGAACGCAAGACCAAGCACATCATCCTAACGTTTGAGTCAACCACACTTCCTGAAGTTGTGAAGGCAGGATATCTCCAGTGCCGCGTCCGCCCCTATGTGCCAAACCCTCAGCGGTGTTTTAAGTGCCAGCGGTTTGGCCATGGGTCACGGAACTGTCGAGGAAGTGACACTTGTGCCAAGTGTTCTAGCAAGGAGCACGTCGCTGACGTGTGTGAGAATGAGCCCCAGTGTGCTAACTGTAGCGGTAAGCATCCAGCGTACTCCCGATCTTGCCCATTATGGAAACAAGAAAAGGAAATCCTCACCTTGAAGGTTACTGAAAACATTTCATACGCTGATGCTAAGAAACGCTTCGCCTTTGTTTCCAAAGGCTCGTATGCCGAGGCCGTACGCAGGGGACCGGTACGGCCAATGGTTTCGACTGGAACGCAGACGTCCACGGACGATCTGCGTCTCCCGTCGAGGTCTCCTTCGTCCTCGGGAGCGTTGCCAGCGGCACCGCTTCCGAATCGTAAGGTGGATGCTGCCTCCTCAGCATCCACCTCAGGGCAGGGGCTGACCCCCCTGCTCCACCTGGCACTTCGACCCCTAAGGGTCGAGGCCTACCCCTCGCACCTCTGCTCCCCAGAGGAAGCCCGGGGAGCCGCCGAAGCAGTCGACCTCCAAGGGTCAGCTGCCGGCGGCAACAGACGAGCCAATGGACGAAAGTGGGCCCAGGTCCGAGGAGGACGCTCCCCTCTCAGGATCAGAGTCCTCTCTTTCTGTCGCCAGTGACCCCACTTGGAGGCAGAAAGACCCTCCTAAAAAACAGAGCACGCCACGTGTAAAGATAGATTTTAAACCTTAAAATCTCCCTTTTAAGTCGCTTTTCGTATATATATATATTTTCTCTCTAAATGGCCAAGTATAGTATCATGCAGTGGAATTGTCGCGGCCTTTTTTCTAATATTGATGACATAAATTTTTTTCTCGATGAGCTTCGACCTGTGGCCATTTGCCTGCAGGAGACTCATCTTAGGGACACGCATGCAAAAGTTTTACGCCGCCATCAAGTTTTCAGAAAGGACCGTGCATCATCTAGCAACTCGTCTGGTGGAGTGGCTGTTGTTGTCCAGAGCGGTCTAGCCTGTGCTCCAGTTCCTCTCACGACCTCGCTGGAGGTAGTGGCAGTTCGTGTTCTTCTCGACCGCCTTATTACACTGGTTTCAATCTACCTACCACCAAATATTTCACTGCATCTACAGGACCTTCAAGGACTTGTTAGCCAGCTTCCACAACCTTTTTTAATTTTAGGAGATTTTAATGCACACCACCCCATGTGGGGCAGTGCCCGCCAAGACTCCCGTGGTGGGGTCATTGAACGATTTTTGCTATCATCTGGCCTTTGCCTTTTAAATGGAAGTGATCCAACTTTTTTAGTGCATCTCATAATACTTTCACCTCCATAGATTTGTCTCTTTCATCACCATCTTTACTTCCATGCTTTTCATGGAAGGTTTTAGACAATCCCTTTGGGAGTGACCATTTTCCTGTGATTTTAGAAAGTATAGCATCACTCCCTTCTCTTCGAACCAGCATCCCCAGGTGGAAGTTGGATAAGGCGGACTGGGCTCTTTTTGCTTTGGAGGCGGTACTTGACTCTACCGAATTTTTATCTATGTCGCCTGAGAATGCAACCTTGTACATTACTGACCGAATCATAAATGCAGCATCTATTTCTATTCCACAAACATCGGGGAATCTTCCGAAGCGGTGCAAGCCTTGGTGGACCAAGGAGTGTACTGCCACACGTAAGTCTCAGAACAAGGCCTGGGGCATTTTTCGCCGCTACCCAAGTACCATGAACAAGATCGAATTTAAAAAAAGTAAAGCAAAGGCTCGTCGGACAAGGAGGCAAGCCAAGAGGACCTCATGGATGAAGTATGTCTCCAAGGTAAACAGTTTTGTTACTTCAAAAGAGGTGTGGGACCGTATGAGAAAGATTAGGGGCAATTATCTTTCTTTTAGGATACCTCTTTTACCCTCAGCTGTGCCAACATTAAAGGGCCAGGCAAATTGTCTCGCAAATTATTTTCAAGAAGTTTCTGGTTCATCCAGTTACACTGCGAAATTTCAAAAATTCAGGGCTATAGCAGAAAAGCAGCCAATTGCTATGTCTGGATCAGATGCTCTAGAATATAACCAGCCTTTCACATTGTGTGAACTTGAGGTGGCCCTTGCAACAAAAAAGGAATCTGCACCTGGACCTGACAGAATTAAATATGAAATGTTGCGGCACTTGTCCCGTGAATCCCTAGGACATTTGTTGGCATTTTTTAACCATTTGTGGGGAGCTTCTGCTTTTCCGCAGTGCTGGAAACGTGCGCATATAATTCCCTTGCTGAAACCCGGTAAAGATTCTTCACTGCCTACGAGCTATCGCCCCATTGCGCTGACCAGTTGTCTCGGAAAAACTTACGAGAGGCTGATAAATAGGCGACTAATGCACTTTTTGGAGGCTGAAAAAATTTTAGATACGAATCAATGTGGATTTAGAATGGGTCGTTCAACCTTAGATCATCTTGTTCGCCTGGAAACTTCCATACGTGAAGCTTTTGTACACCGACAGCACTGCGTGTCGGTATTCTTCGACCTAGAGAAGGCTTACGACACTACTTGGCGTTATGGGATCCTCAAGGACTTGCACATGTATGGCATCCGTGGCCGAATGCTGCGTTGCATACAGGATTTTCTTACTAACCGAACTTTTCAGGTTAGGTTTGGCTCCACGCTTTCTGACGTTTTTCTTCAAGAAAATGGGGTCCCCCAAGGGGGTGTATTGAGTGTTACTCTGTTTGCAGTGAAGATAAACAGCCTGGCTGCAGCGATACCACCATCTGTCTCCTATTCGTTATATGTAGACGATGTGCAGATTTCCTTTTCTTCCTGCAACCTCTCAAGTTGCGAGCGCCAACTGCAGGTCTCTATAAATAAAATGAGTAAATGGGCCGATGAAAATGGGTTTAGATTTTCTCCTGAAAAGACAGTATGCGTGCCCTTCTCACTGCGGCGTGGCCTTTCACTTGAGCCCAGTTTACAACTCAATAGTATATCTGTACCTGTAAAGCAAGAGCACAAATTTTTAGGAGTTGTTTTTGACAAGAAACTTACGTTTTTGGCCCACATCAAAGAACTGAAGAAGAAGTGCCTGCAAGCGTCTAATATCCTCAAAGTGCTTTCCCACATGTCTTGGGGGTCTGACAGGCGATGTCTCATCCGATTATACAATGCCCTGGTTCGCTCCCGCCTGGACTACGGTGCAATTGTGTATGGATCAGCACGGGAATCTGTTTTAAAAATGCTAGATCCGGTTCATCATCTTGGCCTTCGACTTGCTACAGGAGCTTTTCGGACTTCGCCTGTAATGAGCTTGTATGCAGATGCTTATCAAATTTCTTTAGGAAAAAGGAGACAATATCTTACCCTTTGTTATGGATACAAAGTTAAATCTGACCCTGCACATCCCGCCTTTAGCTGTGTACAGACTTCTTCTCTCTTACGACTTTTTGAAAATAAGCCAAGCATTGTGCGACCATTAAGCTTTCGGCTTCAAAGTATTTCAACTTCCCTGCAGCTTACAATCCCTGAGAACAGCATGATTACAAGGGTCGAGAGCATTCCTCCCTGGAGTGCAGTAAAAGTTTCATGCGACTGGTCACTGGCAAAATTTCATAAGAAATCAGTCGAACCTCTTGTGATTCAGCAAGAGTTTTTAGCATTGCTGGAGAAATATCAAGATTACCTGCAATTTTATACCGATGGCGCCAAAACCTCATCCTACGTAGGTTCTGCAGTGTTTTCACCACAGTACAAGAAAGCAAGACGTATCAATAGCATTGCAAGTATTTTTACTGCTGAGCTATATGGTATAATGATGGCCCTTGAACATATCTTAAAGAATCATGTGATGAAAGCTATTTTGTTTGTTGACTCTCAGAGTGCCCTTCTCTCGGTTTGCTCTCTTACCGATACAAGAAACTGGCTTACACAACAAGTGCGTGTAAAGATGCACCGTGCACTCCTACTTGGACTCGATATTAAACTCTGCTGGGTACCGAGCCATGTAGGAATTATTGGTAATGAAGGGGCAGATAAGCTAGCTGCCTCTGTCAAGGATAACATTAAAATATCCCTTGAACTGCCCTATGAAGATTTTAAGCCAGCTTTCAGAAGAGCAATTAACAAGGTATGGCAGTCAGAATGGGATAGGGAAATTGACAATAAACTACACGTTATCAAACCTTGTTTGGAGGTGTGGGAGAGCTCCCATCACAAGAACCGTTTCCATGAAGTTTTGATGTCCCGATTGAGGATTGGTCACTCGCGCTTGACACATCTGCATTTGCTTTGTGGTGAAGATGCTCCACAGTGTGAGCACTGCGGCAAAGTAGTGACTGTATTACACATTTTGTGGAATTGCAGGCACCTACATGAACAGCGACGGGCATGTTTCCCAGAACTTTTTAGATATCATCTCCCGTTTCACCCTGCCTTCCTTCTCGGTGATCAACCTCTAGTGCCTTTTCGGCGTGTTTTAGAATTTCTTAAAGTAACTGGCTACATACACCGGTTGTAACTTTTATTCATAAAACATATCACCCCCATTGTAGATATTTTAGAATGTTGTAAATTATGGTCAGTGTAATCTTAAAATTCATAGACATAGTAATTTTTTATGCCCTGAACTCATGTTTATGTGATACACGACTCATGTTCATAGTCTTATTAAATCATCAGCTACTATAGCTCTGTTTCTTCAACCCTTGTTTCCGCAATAGTTTATGCACTTGGCGCATTTTGGCCCTGGTAGCTCTTGCGCCATAAAACTCAAATCAAATCAAATCAAAGTTCCTGAGCATGTGGCCCGAATTCTGGAAAGACGGCCAAAGTATAGTGTGGTGCTTAGCATGAAGGCGCATGAATTGTTGGCTGATGTACGGCGGGTGCCGGAAAAAGGCTGCGTCTGAGGATAAGGACGACTGTGTTTCATGAGTGGGTTGGCTGCCTGCAAAAATGTGCTACCAAACGGCCTTCTGCATTTGGTGTGGGTTCTCTACAAGAGTGTTGTTACCCATTTTCAAAACAACCATCTCAGTCTGCTACAGGCCGATCAGGAGGAAGGATTCGATTGTGGCCTACCCTGAACCTACTGAACACTAAGGTTGACGATGCCATTAGAAGAACTTCAAGATTACCAATCTTAAGCCATAAAGGGCCAAATGTGTAGCAGCTAAGTTGTGCAAAGTATTACAGCTGTCCAAACTGGAAAAAGAAACTGCAAAGACCACGAAAGGTAATCTTGAGTATTCTTTTCTGTCAAGACACATAAAGTGAATGCTACCCTTGTGGACGTTCGTTACAAAGACGGGGGCGTAGCAGTGACAGGTCCAGTCGATTCCTGCAAGAGCACTGAAGTCGAGTTTAGAGACCTTTGATCCTTTTTTGGTGCGCAATTCGCGGAGTGTCGTAGATTATCTTAGTACTGGTGCAGTCACCAGATGTGGGGGCTTTTCTAGATGCTGAGGATCCTTTGCTCATCCTCTGCAGCTTTGTTCGTCTCAGTACATTGACTATATTGAAAAATATGGCGAGATTGGCTTTCAGAACGCTAGCGGAGTGGGCAAGGTATATGTACATGGGTAGCGAAGCTTCCACAGAAGCCCACATGTCGAAAAAATGGCGGCCCATGGGGCTGCTTTAGTGCCATCTATGAGCCGTGGGGACACTTCCGGCGGAACAAAAAATAAACAGGAAATGACGACACTTCCGAAAAAAACGGCGTGACGTCATGCGTGCCTGCGGTTTGGCGCGAAAGCTAAACAAAAAGAAGTTTAGAGACTACAGGTAAAATGAACGACAAATACACTAAAATGTCTCAAAGCATAGCTCCGTGTTTGTTTTGATACTTCTTAGCGTGTGTGTCGTTCTTTTTACCTGCTGTCATCAAGTTTTTCTTGGGATGTTTACACCTTGTGTTTACTCTATACTGGATCGTTTACGCCCTTATTTGCCCTTGCTCTTATATTTTGTTCGAAATTTTTTTTTTTCTAGCAGCAGACTTTGTTAGCCGACCTGCTATAGAGAGTAGTTTCATTTCATAACACTATCGTGTCTTGGCACTGTGGTTAAACTCGAGGCTGCAGTGTCTTGCTCTTTGCTCCTTCAGGATCCCTCGGCAATATGTGAGAAACCGTAAAGCGAATGATGTAATGTCACAAAAAAGAGTGAATCAATTGCTGGAGTGTGTTGTGTATGGAATACACTACAGTAACTCTAATGCAAGTCCAACGTCGCATTACCAGTCGTCATTTTATTTGTTTTATTCACTTACATTCATTCAATCAGATTACCTCACTAGAATCATACAATCGGCTTGCAATCGGTATCCACCTTTTTGAAAGTGTCATGGTGAAAGAAAACTAGTAGATCAGTGTACATAAGCCACATTATCAACAGAATAAGACAATGTACAATCGGCTGGATGTTGTGAGGGACATTGACAGTTTATAGGCAGTCACTAATAACTAGAGGTTTCACAGTGTTCCGAGGACAACTGTGGTCACCACTAATCACAGAAAAAAAAACTACACTTGTCACGCAGTCCTTAGGCAAGGTACCATAATGCTGAAAATATTTTAAGTTGCCTCTGCTGGTGCTGCTACACTGCAACGCAACGATTGTTTGGTGCAAGGTCAAGGCCAAGTGGAATAAACCATCTTGGATCCTGTGGTATGCTGCACTTTATAAGCCAGTGTTGCTTCACAGCATTAAACGCTATATATGGGAATCTGTTAGAAGACTGCATTACTCTTCAAAAAACCGAAGAAATGAAGGTTCGAATAGAACGTGCCTACACTGCTTTAAAAGTACTCTCAGGTGGTATCCGGCGCAGCCTGTGCACTTGCTGCCTGGCTTACACTTTGCTACTGTATCAAATAGTTCAACATTTCTTTTTCCCGCGAACTAGGGCAGCCTGACTCTAGGTGACGTTGAAGAGAGCGAAATCTCCATGTCGGCTGCGTCCCCGCTGGACTCTTGAGCAGGAGCAGCATCTTGACGTGGAGCGTAGCTGTGATCAACTGCAAAGAAAAATAAAGAAAAAGAGCTTTACAAAAACTGTAAGTGAGAAAGCAAGTTCGAATAGAGCGGAAAGTTGGGCGAGGGTGTTGTTCACCTTAGCTGGCAGAAACAGTGCCTCTGTGTACTTTACAGCGTCTGTCTGTACACTCCTTGTTTTTTGTCCTTCGTCAAGTTGCTGTTTCTGCCAGTTAAGAAAGCAAGCTCACAAAACAGAATGGGAATAAAGGATAGCACAAACAATATTCCGCCACCACTTATTATGGGCCCCTAGTGGACTGTTCTCAAGTAGGTGCACGAGAATGTGTGGTCCAATGAAGCCGCAGAAATCCGCACTGCAAATTTATTGTGAAGACTTAGCGAGAAGAGGTGGAAGTTCTCTCTTATTTCCCTATTTGAATGCGTATAGAAATTCACATTCGTTCCATGACAGGTTTATTACAGAAGACTGGTCGTCTGGGTGACTACAGGAACTCCATCAGTCTGAGCGGCCGGAGTTGTGTGCATCCGACGAGGCTGGGAACTCCTCTCTGCAAGTTTGCGTAAAGTTTGTCATGGAATAGTAGTTACGGTTCCTTCCTATGTGTCTATTCTAACACACGAGAAAGGAAAATCACCTTGTTCCCGAAAGCTCCATTTCGGGAGACTGGTCGTCAGTAGGGTGACCACAGAAGCTCCACAGAGTCTGAACTGCAGGTATGTGTAGCTCGATGAGGGTGGCGAACTCACCTCTGCAAATATATGATGAATTCGCCTATTTTAACACAAAATCTAAATCACTTTCTTTCATGTGCAGCTTTATATTGGAAGACTGGGTGTCGGCATGGCAAAAGATGCACTGTGGACCGATATTGCAACGTTGATTATGTCACCTCAAATAAAACATGTCAATATAAGTGGGCCTGAAATGAACTTGTAGCAGTACCTCTGACCATGTTCTACCGCTTTTTCAGGTAATATCACCAGTTCTATTGAAACATGATCAGGTCATGAAGACCATGAGGTAATGTACTGGTGCTAACAGTTACTGCCTGCTATGTCAGTTACAATGAAAAAGCTCGTCTGCTAAAACTGCTGAACCTGGAGAGCTTTGCTAGAAATGTCGCACATGTGTCGTCTCTGCAAATAATATAAAAAATGTTGTAGCCCACAGAAACAGTATTTCAGCCCATGTGGTACTATTTTCTAATAGCGTGTTAACCATACTTGAGTCACTAAGTGCACGGAAGGTTTTTTGGTCTGCCTACCCTTTGTGAAAGCACACTTGGCAACGCATTATGACAGAGGTGTCCAGGTTGCAGGAAAGCTGACTTCCTCCGATATGTAAAGAGCAAACTGCCCCATCCGTAGCTGCCATACGGTCTTCTACTGTAGAGTTCGGTTGTTGCAGAGCTAAACCCAGGCTTCGCACCTGCAGATATGGTGCTATGTGGGTGCCGTGAATACTTACGAAAAGAAAATGCTAGCCAAAATGTTCACAAACCAAAGCAAATCAGAGCAAGGACTTTAACAAATTCATGACACATGACGCATTGCATACTCTTCATGATGTACACAAGCGTTGATAAAGCACGATCTCTACGCACAGATGCCCTACTATATATCTGTATTTGTACCACTGATAACCACGCCGATGATCACGACACTAGGCTCTTCAGAGCCAGGCCGGTACAGAGTAAATTTGAATATCGTGGACACTTTTATAGATGACAGCCTTTACAACGCTGCCAAGTCAGAGTGATTTCGAAGTTACAACTTTCCTAGTATAACATATTACGCCTTCGTGGTTTCTTGTGCACATCGAGGCAACCCTATAGTTGTAGGTAAAACTAACAAGAGCAAAGAGAAGAGCAGAACAAGGGGCATGCTACAGTAGCGAAATCTCACCTTCAAGAGTCGAAGGAAAACCGCCGCAGCGAGATGCCAGCCGTGGGGTAAATAAGCTCTTACACCGCTTCCCACGGAGCAGCGTTTCTTGCGTATCGCGCTGGGCTCATCGTCGTAAGGGCGTTGAGCCCCTCGGATCGCAGTAGCGTCCAAGTTCCAAGCGCACGACTGCCGAGTTCCCGCGCAAGTAACTGGGCTAATCACGCCCGAGCAAACAACAAAACTTTCCAAACGGTGTTGCACTGCCGCTCAAAGCAATTAAAGCGAAGAGCACGTAGAGGCCAAGCACAGGCAAGCAGACGGACGTCAGCAGCCTGTCTTTCCCGCGCGCACGAGGTCGCAAAAAACTGCAAATATCGGTATTGCTATTCAGCCTTTTTGCTTGTGGCGTACAGAGTACAGAGGACGCTGATAAGAAGTATGCATAATAGTAACAAAAACAAAGACTGTTATGAATTTCGTAGCGCGCCAAATATGATTGATTAATCTAACAATTATGTTTAGCTTGTTCAAAAATACAAATGATTATACTTCTAGACATAAACTAATTTTTTATGTTTGTCCACGACCTCTCCTAGTCGAGCTTCAATCGCATCATTCACGTGACCCTCCAGGTTGATGTCGCTGGCAGTTTGTTTTGAACCGCTTTTTGGCCCGCAGCTTCGCTACCCACGTACATATGCCTTGGAGTGTGTACTGATGGGCTTTTAGAGCTGCTCAAGTTTTATCTGGAGTCAACTTTTTATCAAATTCGAAGGGTAAGCTTTACGTTCAGAAAAAAGGTATTTGTACTGGTTCGTCTGTGGCGCCTGTGCTTTGTGATATTTCTTTGCCAAGTCTGATAGGGCCATATCTGATAAACAGGATGACGAGCGCGTTTGTAAAGTGTTTCGTTACGTGGATAATTTTTTGGTTTTGTTTATTAGGTTGAAGGGCATATGTGAGGCAGGTGTCGTGAGGTCTGTTTTAGAAGTTTTCACACATCATTCGGAGAGGATCACTTTCACTCTCGAACTTCAGAATGGGGCTTACCCACAATTTTTGGATTTGAGATTAGAATTCATCGCTAGACACATCTGCTGGTCTTAACACCCATGCGAAAGAAGGGTCTTCTTCTATACGATTCATCGCACTCCAAGCTGATCAAGAGAAGCATTACCTTGTCTCGCCTACAAGTTGCGCTCGAGAAGTCATGTCATCATGTGGTTAGCGATTGTTTTGCCCGGCAGGTTGAGAGACTGACAGTGGCAGGTTTCCCAACTTCGGTTTTATTGAGCGTTGCGGAGGTTTGTTAAAGAGATTCAAGGGGAACCCCGTCCTCAGAGGGAAAGGCCAAATAAGAGACCTCTCGTAATACCGTATCTCCATAAAATTTCGCACAACTTGAAAAAAGTTGCTTTGAGGTACAATGTGCCATTGGTGTTTTCCGATCCGTGTAAGCTATCGCAACTATGCGCGAGAGTTGGCGATAAAAAGGACAAAGGCCTCGCTTGCTCGGAAAGCATGAAAATCAATATGTTGTTTGCAAGGTGGGAGTTGTGTACACGATTCCACTAACGTGTGGAAAAGCCTACGTCCGTCAGACGGGCAGATGTGTTAATCACAGACTGCGGGAGCATGACTCGTCGTTGCAATCAGTGGTGGGAGCTGTAGGGGGCATCTGACATTGCATTGTCATGATTGTGGGTGCAAACCGATCTTCAGTAAGACTGGTATCATTGGCAATGGAAGGAACAGAGTGAACAGAGAAATTTTAGAGGCGCATGCAATTATCAAAGCAGGAGCCAACCGCGTAAGCCAAACGTCACTGGGCTTAAGTAGTAAAGAGATTGTTTTTTGGACACGTTGTGAATGTATCATGTGACGTGGGCGGGGTTGCTGTTTTTTTGTTTTTGTTTTCATGTGATTAAAGTTCAGTTGAGAGTCTGCGATTGTCCTGTTTGCACTTCCTTTAGCCCCCGTTTACTGTGCGCTGTTTGCCTTTTTTCTCAATATAACCGTTCCTGCATAAACTGGACATTTTGTCAGCTATTAGGAACGCAACAGGAGGAGGCTTTGAATAATTAAGGCAAGCAATTCAATTAAAAGTTTTAAAAGAACAAAGAAACAAAGAATTGTAGCTAACACCCAAGTTTAAGTTGACTAAGAATATAAAGAAATCTCATAATGTCTCCTTTTTTTGAAGCTCGTACTTGGACTCTAAATAGCGTGTTTAGATTTTTTTTATTTTAGTGAAAGATGAACCATAATATTAAGTAATAAGGCGGCCACCTTAATATATGTTTTTTTTTTGGGGGGGGGAGTTCAGAGGCATTTTTATTCGAATTAATTTGTTCAAATATATCCCAGACAAGAAACAAATGCCGCGTCTCTTTTGGAATGGAATGACTTAGCAGGAAGGGACACTTAGTGTTTGACGTTTATTCAGATTTGTTACAAGCAACTTAAGCTCATGCGCTATATTTTTTGTTTCCAAAGCCTACGACACCATCAGGCGCAGGGTGCTGCTTCATAAGCAAGACAATCACGGATTTCGTGACTGCTTAAAGGCGTTCGAAAATCGTAAATGTAGGAAACATTATAACTGCTCCAGTAATGCTACATGCTGGTATTCCACAGGCTCCATTTTGTCGCCTTTATTGTTTAATCTTTACTTTAATGATATAAATGATGTCCACATGCAAAATATTTCAGTATGCAGAGACAATGTATTAGCGTCTAGTCACCTCTATTTTCATCAGTCTGCATGGTTATTTTAGCATAACGCTGAGCAAATAGTGAACTGGTTTTCAGACAATCTATTCGCGATTAACACTTCGAAACGCAGCCTGTGTGTTTTATACACGTGCCACACGGGCAATTTGAATGCCATTTACAACGAATGACATTTAAACGATCGGCAATCAGCGCGCGATACTCCAAGCGTAGCGCATTCCACACTGCGACAGATCGCGAGCTGATTCGTCGATCACACGAATCTCATTCGTTCTAAATGGCATTCGAGTTGTCCGTGTGGCACGGGCATTATAAATTAATTGAAGCGTATAAATCTAGATAGTCCTATCGTTTTACAAGGATAACACTGTTTTCACTGTGATTATCCCTCATTAGATTATGTTGGCGGAGCCAAATATTTGAAAGTATTTCTTTTTACTCTGACCTGTCATGGTCGACGCATTTGACCCACGTTTCTGGAAAACTCAGAAGTGTGAGTGATTTAATTTTAATAATTCTCTTTTTATGCTGTTTACTGTGGAAAGCCGGTTGCTCATGTTCTTGCTTATAATGTGCTTAGATATTGTAGAACGTTATTTGGTAATGGTGCTGAGGTAAGGTATAAAACGATTGACCGTTAATTGAAAGGTTTCTAAAATGTGTTCGAAATCCCTACGATTTTTCAACAAAAACTGATGTCTGTTCGGCTTTGCAGATGCCGAACTTCCATTCTGATAGTTTTGTTTAACCTGAGACTGGGGTATTTCGGAAAAGGGACGAGAAGAAAAGAGAGTACCGGCTAGTTTAATGGTTTGTTGTTTGGCTTTGTGTAATTAGGTCTTGTATGCCCTCTTTCCCTTTGGTTCGGTGTGTTTGCGGGTTTGGAAAAAAAAAAACATTTTAACGGTTCATTGTCGACTTTGTGAATTCGGAGGCTTATCTTGTCCTTTTGTCTGGCTGAAAGATTGTTCTTTTGTAATGTTTTGGGCCTATGTTTGGCTTAGAGTATTCCGGGTGTTATGTTGTCATTGGTCGACTTGGTTGGTAGGTGGGACGTGGTGTGTGGACGTGGTGTGTATAAAAATGCATACGATGGAATAAAATCCTTAGCTGTGTTTGAGACGTCGCCTCCTTGTGGCCTCTTTTCTTCTCGTCCCTTTTCCGAAATACCCCAGTCTCGGGTTAAACAAAACTATGGTTAACTTCCACCAGCTCGCCTGCACCCTTACAATTTTTTCCATTCTCTCTTTGTTCAATATGTTGTTCTTCGCCACTTTTGATTTAGGGACTTGAAACACCCCCGTGTAACACATAAAGATCTGCGCAGCTCAGATCGCTTTGAAACAACCGGCTGCTTTACCAGATATGGAAAACGACAACATACTTACTATGTGCCTTTCATATTTAACATACATCCCGATTACTTTTTAGAGCGCAGCTCTAAGGTGCCTGTTTCACGACTTGAGTGTCGTCGTTGTCGGCGTCACCGTCGGCGTAACCGTAAGGTCACGTGACCCCTACGGGTCACGTGACCCTCAGGGATGTGACCCCCCACAGGTCCCGTGACCCCGTTACAGGTCAAATGACCCCCACAGGTCACGTGACCCCCATGTCACGTGACTCCCAGGTCACGTGACCCCCTTGGTCACGTTACCCCGTGAGAGAGGAGGAGAAAGGACGGGTATACCCTCCCCTCAGTACCCTTCCCTCCTCCTCCTCAGAGCTGCGCTCAATTCGGCGTTACAGGGCTTTCGTTTGAGGTGCAGCTCTTAGGCGCCCGTTTCCGGCTTGAGCGGCGTCGCCATTGCCGTCGCCGTCGGCATCGCCGTCGCCGTCGGCATCGCCGTCGGCATCGCCGTCGCCGTCGCCGTCGCCGTCGGCGTAACCGCGCGGTGCATGATGGGTAAATTTCCCCGCTAAATTTAGCGGAAAATTTTCCCGCTAAATCTAGCGGAAAACTTTCCCACTAAATCTAGCGGAAAATTTTCCACACTAAATCTAGCGGTAAATTTTCCCACTAAATCTAGCGGAAAATTTTCCCCGCTAAATTTGGCAAAATTTTCCCCGCTAAATCTAGCGGGAAATTTTCCCGCTAAATCTAGCGGAGAATTTTCCGCGCTAAATCTAGTGAGAAGTTTCCCGCTAAATCTATGGGAAAATTTTCCCGCTAAATCTAGCGGAAAATTTTCCCCGCTAAATTAAGCGAAAAGTTTCCACTAAATCTAGCGGGAAGCTTCTCTACAATCTAGCGGGAAATTTTCCCCGCTAAATCTAGCGGAACATTTTCCCCGCTAAATCTAGCGGGAAATTTTCCCGCTAAATCTGGCGAAAAATTTTTAACGCTAATTCTAGCGGAAAATTTTCCACGCTAAATCTAGCGGAAAATTTTCCCCAACCCTCCTCGAGGTCACGTGACCCCCCTACCCAAGGTCACGTGACCCCCCCCGTCCTTCCTCCTCCTCAAGAGCTGCTCTCTAATTCGGCGTTACAGAGAGTTGTAAGCGGCTTTCATGTTTTAAACTTAAAAATATACGGGTTTATTTGAAGCAAACACTAAAGCAAACTGAAGGTGCTCGATCCCGACAAATTTATGGATCTGAACCCACTCTGTCGCTCTTTGTTTATATTTTGATAAAGTGTCCATCGATTATATTTCTCTAGAAATTCTGGTTTGTTCTTTGCCAAGTGTAATCTGATTTCGTTCTACTATGCATTCAATAATTTTACATATAATAATCATTTCGTATTTGTTGCTCGACTTGCAGAGTATACCGTCCTTCAAGCCTCGCTTTCACATGGGCAGACCCGTTTCTATTTTGTGTACTACGCCGTCGTTGAGCAATGGATTATTATTATTACTAATATTATCTTACGGCACCATGAAAAACCTGTTGGCGACAACAAAAAAAAAGTTGTTTTCTGAAGCTGCGCAGAACGAATAGTAAGCGTTTTCATTGACGCACGGTGAGCTGTCGCACGCCGACAGGAAACGCAAAATGCATTCGGGTGCTATTCAAGCAGGGCTATAATCATTGATGCGAATTATTCGCGAAGAGTGGTGTTTTCGTTGTTTACGTTCTTCCCAAAAAGTTGGTGCTTGGATTCGATGCCAAATATTCGTTTATATATTTATGTGATGGTGGATACCTCGGATATTTGTCCCTAAAAAGAGTCGGACGTTTACTGCGCAATATATTTAGAACGCTACACGACGCGAGGCTCTTTTAGGGTATATCTCATGTAATGAAAATGCCGTAACTAAATTTTTTATCCGGGTTAGTCGCATACAATGAGCCTAGTCAGCAAGTGCTATTACTTCTAATGAGAACATTTGATATTTTAGAAAAAAATCAGAAATGGCCAATGTCTACTTCGTGCAAATAGTGTCGCTATTTGAACATCAATTACAATGAGTGCTATGATGAACTGACGAGTTGGTATCAAATTAACGGCTGAATCTAAATATTTCATCGATTGGTCAGAAACAGCTAATTTCAATAATTTTTGTTTTGTATGCTTGGCAGAGCGACATGCAAGTCCGCCTATAGAGTGTGACATTGTATGCCACGGCTTTCATGATTGAGCGTATATGGAGCGGATAGCAGGCTGCGCTATTTATGGCACTTCCGGTAGGGTTTATAACATGAATCTGTGACAGTACAATGCCTCAAACCAACAGGAGTGGGAATGGTACTCGCGATATTTTGACCTGCTTCCCCCGTTTCAGATACATCTGTTTTCAAATGCTATACTCAAAATGGCAGCTGCTAGGTTTTCCTGGCTTGAGAAGTGACTGCCCAAAATAAAAAAGGAAATGAAACTTATCTCTAACCCGCGTCATACATAAGTATATATAGAATTTTCCAGCGATGAGGTCAGTGCAGGAGTGGTGTATGTATGCCAGGGTTCGAGCAGAACAGACCTCAAAGCATTTGAAAATAAAAATACCGTGATACTTGGCAAATGCAGCAAATATACTAACTGAAATATATTTTCAAAAATACTCGGATGAAGTATTTGAAGTTCATATAAATAACAGAAATAAATATTGTGAAATACAAATAGAGTAAAACTTTGCTGGGCACAAATACAAATACTGAAATACATTTGACTAAGAAAATAACGTAGATGTGTTAATATATTACATACTACCACTTGGGTAGACCGGCTCTTGTATACAAAATTGCAAAAATTGAAATTTATTGTAAATTTCATATTAAATGTATTGTACTGAATTGTAGACCTTGTATGACAGGAAAAAAAAATCGCGAGCTCACTGTTAAATGCAACCTGAATTTCTGATCTTTATAAAATACAGCACAATTACCATCGGCTTTTGACGAAGAGGTAAAAATAGACATATACACGTTAATAAAAAATTAACTGAATATCTTTATTTGCTACCCGCTGAAAATTACCTAAGTACGTCACTCACATAGAGATTCAAATGCAACGCGTCGCTTCAGCTAAAAAGCAACGCGCCACAATCTCGCTGCTCCGAATGCGTCGTTTTCTAGAAGCCTCCCATTGTTTTCCGTAGTTAATAAATCCTTGCTTTTTAGCGCATTGATTGATATACTGAATTTCTACAGTATGCGATATATTGACTGAAAGTACCACCTGGGGAATAATGTTATTGCGGTTGTAAGCATGCTAGGGATCTGCTTAAAAACCGACGAGACTAAAACATGTATGTACTTACTTTGATGTACCAGCTGATAGCTAGCGCAGTGATCTTATCGAGTTTTATCAGCGGAAGAAGAAAGCTGTGTCTTTGCGATGGTGCCCTTTGTTTATATTTCTTAGATTCAGAGTTCGCGGGTGCAGCTGAGGCGATGTTGTCGTTAACGTGGGAATTGCTTGTGACCGAAGTGACGCCGGCCGTGCCTTCTACGTTGTTGTTTCGTTTTTTCATAATGAGGTGGATAGAATCCTTTCTTGATGAGATCGAGTTGAACCGGAATTTCGTAAGCTTTATTACCGGTGCACTAATCGGTCAAAAACAAATGGGCCTCTGTAGGCCACTCGATTTCGGTTTATTTTTTCAGCATGGTGTTGGAGCGAGGGAAGATGTTTGCTAAGACAAACTAGAATACGAATTAATGACTACCCTAGAGCCGTGGAGGTATAGGAGAAAATCTGAATCAGAAAGCTTGGTGTTTGTGATTGCGCCCTCTGTTCTCAAATTCGTGGGTTAGACTGTTGTATTTTACGCGAGTTCCTTTCTCCCTGTATGAACTATAGTTATGACTTAAGCTCGGCGTTTTCGGTGCTTATTTTTTTTTGTTGAAATTCTAGGGTCTTTTTGGCGTTTATTGTTTTCAGCAGATTCGGTGATTTCGGTGTTTATTTCCGGTGTCGGGGTAAACTAGGTAATTTAATGAGGATTGTGTTGAATAAAGAAGGTCCCGGCAGTGGTATCCAACACCCTCCAGGAAACATACACGGGACCCGATTACTTGTTAGACGGCCCGGTGCCGAGAAGAGACCGAAAACAGGAAATGGGTGTGGATTCCACAGAAAGAAGCAGCCTCGTGGACAGTTCTGAGGGGCGGCATTCCGGGTCTCTGCAAAGCAAAGCTGTAGATACAGATTTTTTTGTATTTAGTTAAAGGGGGATGCAACGATTTCCGGACTTCGGTTAAATATTTGTGGAAGTTGCCCTCTGACACTTCTGAAGTAAAAAACAGAAAACGGATTTCGCCTGCGTGTCCTAGTTGTTGTGTAAAAAAAAGGTAAATATTGGCATTTCTGGCATTCCTCAACTCACTCCCAGTCTTCAGTGTCACATCTGGTTTCCTCCCAGTGACGTAATTCGGGTGCCGTGTAGCTTCCCGTGTGCTCCCTCGGAGGACGCTTCGTCTCCCTCTCTCTGCGTGACATTAGCAGGCGTTATGCTGCAGCTTAGAGCCGAGCGATGATCACGTAAGCTTCTTGCCGTAGTTCCTTCGGCTGCCACTTGCGGCGGCAGGTGGGGAAAAAGCTCGACGTTTGCTTTGCGATTAAGCAGCGGAATCACGACATTTTTTTAAATAAAGGAGATGTTTTCTCTATCCTCCGGGACGAAGAAGGGGAAACATCCTCATCGTCTTATCGATGCTGCAGCAATACTCTTTTCACTTTAACACGCCGTTTGCGTCAGTGATCTTACGACGTCACGGATAATTGACAAGGTATTAGCTCACCTGTTGACTGCCCGTGCTGGCAGCGCCTTTAACATTTGAAATCAACAAGGGTGGTTTCATTTGAATCGGAACAAGGTTGTCTTGTCGCAGAGAGGGGCATTTGAATAAAAATAACAACGACATGTGATAGCTATATTCTAGAAACAAACCAAAATATCGATTTAAAAATTCGAGAGTAAACTCCGCTGTATTTTATGTTTCCTACGGCACTCATGCTGAACCATCATTTCTTAGGCAAAATATCATGAAAGTTGCCAGTGTCTATGACTATCGTTTAATATCTTAAAGTTCATTTTCAAGTATGGAGCCTATTGCCTATTTGTCTCAACCTTTCAAACTTGACAAAGTGCGAATCTATAACCAGCATCTGGCGATAGAAATTATTGATCGTTATCTTTTTCCGTACTAATTCCGAACATCAATCCCTCGTTCATAACTGGCCCACATTGCGTAACAACTTAGTCTACAACCATATCGGTATCATTGTTTAACTAAAAAAAAGCGCGCTTTTTTGTTTAGATGATAATGTTGTTTGATTTTATTATTATATTGTCGTCTGTATGTGCAGCAACACCGAACCGAGTCAAGCATCCTGACGGAATATTTTTAACGTTGTTCTCGGCAAACATTGGTTCTCACAGAGTTGAGAGCCGAAAGTGGAAAGTTGAAAGTACCACCCCAGCCGACATTAGAAACCGATGAAGTCAATCAAGGTGGGCACAATAGTGCTCTGTCACGGCGCTAGTCAAGCCTTTGTGCCTTTGTTATCACCGGCCAAGCCAATCATGCACACAGTAAATCTTCTGCAATCCACACGCCTTTTCTGTGCTTGATTAATTTCTGCCGGTTATAGCAAACCCACAAAGACAATGAGCGAGGTGACGATGCACCTTCCGCGCTGCTTGATTGGGACCATAGGGTCGTAGCTTAGACTGCGGGTGGACTTAAAGTGAAACGGGGTATAGCAGTTTAATTGAATAACTTGCTGAGGAAGCTGGGATGTCCAGAAGAGAACGCCGAGGCTTTGCTATTGTGAAGACCAAAGCTGCTTCGTGGCATTTTGTCTGTTACCATATGTTGGCCCTTTCCTTATTTCGAAATTATGACAAGGACTTCCCAGACTTTAAGTAGGCACATATTGTTGCTGATGGTTTTATTCGAATTAGGCAGTACCTGTCGAGAAAAAGTCATTACATAAAAAATAGCGCTATCTGTGAGATGAGCAAAACTGCTCACACAGTCGAATATTTCCACCATTAACCGATACTGGGACCAGCGGAGTTGCTCATGCCGACGTGCGCAATCGACTCACGGTGTTTTCACTTTGCAACCGCTTGAACTCCTGAGGCGACAGATCCCATAGTGCAAACTATACTGTCTTGAATCTTTTAACATCTTTTTCTTGGCTTCGATACCACTAGTATGATCAGTTTCTTTGAAAACAATGTGCGAAGCTCGGAGGCAAGTCTTTGATTACCATGCTCCCAGTTTGTCCTTAAAACGTTTGGCACCCCAAGTTTAGTCTAAAGGCTGAAAGTTGTACCCAGTCCCTGTGAAAACAAATAGGGAACTTGGTAACGAATTCCGCCGCACTGACGACCCGATAGATGTTCATCAAGTTGTCTGATCGGCACTCCAAAAGCCCTCGCCCTTATTCTTTTTACAAGGACCCAGGGGTCGCCTCCAACTACAGAAAAACAGTAGCTGCTCCTGTCTTTTTCTGAAGTTCGCGACCAATGTGGCATTCCTGACAACCTCCACGTGGTGTTCTACTCGCCTTAAAACTTGTTGTCGGACTGTTTGAGCACTGTCCCCGCAAAATCTGCAATGTGAACTTTCCGTCATCCATTACCGATCAGATTGTCTCCGTGTCAGGGTTTATGCGGATCGATGGACTGTAGACAGTTTCCGTAGCAATAATAACAATATTAATTGTTGCTTCGTTCTGGCCGATTCGAAAGCCATGTGTCGGTGAACCTTGACGTCAATCTTTCCTGTAAATAGCGCGGCTGCTATTTGTATTAGAAGCAGCCACAAGCGTGCCTAGTGATTTTAATTCTTGGAAGCATCGAATGCACCCGCACCAAGTGTAAGCTTCACTGAGTTATTCCCTCGAGGGTTAAAGAGTGGCAACGAGAATGGGATGGTTGGAAAGACGGGAAGACAGAAGACAGCACTATCATCGGCAGCAATTCAAGCGCCTTGACGGAGGACCATGATCTGGCTTTGTGCGGCGGTCGGTTTGAGCAGTTGATCGAAGAGGGGAGAAATATTTTGAGTAGCACATACCATGTAGAGCGGCTGGAACACTATATTCGATTCACGAAGGTTTGCGATTACTTGAAGGTGTTGGTCTTCGTAACGGCCATCGGGAAGCAGGTGTATAAGACCAAGAAATTTCTAGCCAGCAGCGTCGGAACAAGTGAAGGTGAACGCCGTCCAACGTCTCGTATGACACAGAAACGTCGGAGCGGCTACCAGGAAGGCGACGACGGCAGTCAATACAGAGGAGTCCGTGGCGTCATACTGTTCGCTGCGGAGCGCCCCATGCAAAGTCAATTTGCCCGTTTCAAAAATAAAATTTGCGAGTTTGTAGACGAGTGGGACACTTCGTCATACAAGCAACGTCCCGTTTGGTGCAAGTCGTGGACGACCGCAGTGGTGAGGACAACGTATTTCTGTACAACATTGGCTCATGCAATGCTGTCAAAGGAGCTACACTACTGACGTTCGAGGGGCTGGCATAAGGGGACAACGACGGTTGATACGGGAGCGTCGGTTTCCATTGTGCCTTAGCGGGTGCATAAGCAGTATTGGCCGGGAATGTATCTTTCAAAACTTCGCCTAAAGTTGAAAACATAGGGGAGGGGGGTGCCGTTGGAGGTATTGGGCAAGTTGATTGTACCCGTGGAGCACAATAGGCAGACCATTAATTTGTCGCTTCTTGTTGTGCGCACGCCGCCAGAAGGCGACACCGTGTTAATGGGCCGCGATTGACTAGAGATGTTCATGCTACACACTAAACATCGTAACACCCTTATGGGTGTAAATGGCTTGTCCTATAACTAACACCCATCTGGGTGTAGCAAAACGCCCTAAGAAAAGGGCGTTTTTCCTAACACCCCTAAAGGACGGCGTTATTCCGAACACCCTTAAAATAGGGTGTGATTCCACTGTACACCTTTTTATTAGGGTGTTATGACTGCGCAGTACGCCCTCTAAATTGGGTGTACCACCGCCAGAAAGAAAAAGAAAAAAGACGCGATGACCAACACCCATAAAGTAGGGTGTAATAACCCAAAAGAGTGCACGAAAAAATGACTGCAAAGGAGTCGAAACATGCCTGGTTCACTTTTTATTTTTCGATCAAGGTTCTACCAGGTTCTACTAAATTCTCTATAGGCGATTGCAAGCAGGTCATCTGGCCGCAGCCATGTCTCTGCTTATGCGGGCAAGTGCGTACAATTACAAGCTTGCAAAAGGCAAAGCTACGTTCACCGCGCGTCATCAAACTTGGCGGGCAAGACTGAAAGAAATAGTTCCCCTTTATCCTCGCAATTTCACCACGACCAAGACGCTTCTGAACCAGTGGCGGTCCGTGCGTGTAAGGTTATGAACATTCCAACCGGATATTGTTTCATAACCCCTTTAAATTATACAACCGAAGGCCCTAGTTCAATCTCCAACTTTACTTTTCTTGCGACATTTATGCTTTCTAGCACTGGTGACGTGGACAAAACTGGCAGGCTTGCAAAGACAGAACGACCGGGAGTTGCTTGGGACGTAAGCGGCAGTTCATGTTTGTAACAATAAAATGTTCTATTGAGATGGAAGCAGGACTACTATCAGAAGCATGCTTGCAGAGTACTTACAAATAAAAGAGCGATCTCATGTAATCCGTGATAGATGCATAATTCGATTCGGGCAGCACAGAACAATCCACAAACACAATGTCGAGGATGAAGGCGGTCGCTCACATTCAACGGAAGTTTCGTGGTCGCCGATGAACAGCTCTCTGTCGTGATAGATGCGTAATCCGATTCGGGCAGCACAAAACAACGGAAACACAATGTCGAGGTTGAAGGCGGTCGATCACATTCAACGGAAGTCTCACGGCCGCCGATGAGCAGCTCTTTGTCGAAACGCGTCCAACAAACACAGCACAATAATTCCATGGACTCCGACGAAATAAACGACCATTACCGAAAAGTTGGCATGGATGTATTCGGGCCGTTCACGACGAAAAATCCCGGCCGCGACTGCAACGCACGAAGAAGAGGAAAGCACTGGCGGGCGCCCCTTTTTGAAAACCGGACCTAAGTGGCTCCTACAACTCACCATAAATTGGCATACGGCAAGGACTACGGCCCCAGTGAGCCCATCAGCGTGCAAGAGCGAGTCACGTGACAAATGTTCGTCCAAGCGTTTTTGTCCTACGGAGAGCGGTCACGTGTTTCGCGCCGCCCCTCTGATTTGCTAGAAGCGGCCTTCGCACTCGCTCACAGCCACACGAAGACACAAAAGAAGGTGTGGAGGCTTATCAGAAGACGAGGTCAAAGGGGTTGGACAAAGCAGCTAATCCCCCTCCGCTTCTTTGTATGACCACCTGCACTGCCCGGGGAGGGTCGCGAAATGGGACTCGTCTGGAATTGCTTTGCGTAGTACAACCTTGAGCGCATCAAACTGTCACTCATGTAGAAGGGCATGCTCTGGTGCGGACCGCGAGATCACAAAATAAATACAAAAAACAAATTTGAAAGCCGTCGAAGCACGGGACAAAGCTAAGACGCTGAGAGCATGAAACAAAAAGAGACGCGGCTTCACGTATAACAAAAAAAAAACAAAAAAACGTCGGGACGCTAGATATTTTGGTGTCATTACGCAGAGATAAGAGTCGTGAACCCTAGCGGGGGTGTCATGAATCCGGCACTTTCGATGGTCTTGCGACATTGTTTCTTCAGAAGTGCACACAAAAATAAAATCTCAGTGAAGGTGCTGATAAGTAGTGCGTAACCCAGTCAGGTGAGTTTGTAATACCCGAAATGAAGGCGCCACAGTTTGTTCAAGGCTTTATCGCAGGAGGTCTTTCTCGGGTTAAAAGTAAGCAGATTCCGTTTTGCTCAATCTTGTTTTGTTTTGTGGTTTAACGTCGGATTTTAGGCAGACAAGAAATAAAAATACCTCGCCGGCATAGCCGATTCACGCAGGACACTCTTGACACTCAACCAAAAACGGCGCCGCGTACGGTATGTCAGGATGGCGTCGGCGCGACCCATCCCATTTTTCACAAATATTGGCTAGACCAAAATGGTATCGGCACAATCTTTCCGATATAATTCCATAACGGCGCAATACTGTGTGCTGCCTCGGTTGTATAGTTACACGTCTTCGTTCATTTTTGCTAGCGGAGATTATTTATTTAAAATCAAAGTTGAACTGATAAAACTGATGCACGCGCGACACGTAATTTTCGGCTCGTGTCGGACGGAGAGTTAAATCGGAGTTGCAAATCTATTCTCTAGAACGTCCTAATCATACGCCACTTCATGTGGCGATTAATTATACTCGATGTTTGTACCGCCGTACATCAGCAACAGCTTCACCAAAGCAATAGACATGAACGGCTATGAAATCATGGGTGTATTTGACAGCATCACCATTACACCCCTTTCACACCGTGTGAATGAAGGGCGTAAAATTCGCCCATACACCCTTTTTACACGATTCTGGACACAATTTCTACAAGTAGGGCGTAAAAAGGGCGTGTAAGGGGTGTAAGACGTCAGCACACCCTTTTTACACCTACCGATATTCAGAAATCGTGTAAGAATGGTGTAAAACCGGTGTTTTTCCTAACTTACACCCTTCTTACACCATTTTTACACGCTTATGGGTGTTACAATGTTTAGTGTGTAGACTGGATGAGCGTGTATGATGTCAGCACAAAATGGCAGGGCTGATTGACAAATTTTTGCAAGTATTTGAGCCTTCGTTCGGATTGATCGCGGGCAGTCAGGTTCAATTAGTGTTGAAGGACGACACGACCCCAGTTTTTCGTAAACATAAAAACTGTGTCATTCGCTTTAAGAGAATCAGTAGAGCAACAGTTACATTCTCTCGTAAAAACGTGACTCCTTGTTCGTGTTCACCATAGTGACTAGGCAACTTCCTTGGTGGTCCTTCCTAAACCGATGAACAAAGCGAGGTTATGCGGGGACTACAAAGGAACTCTGAATTAGAATCTTCAAACAAGCCATAATCTCTTCCCAATAATCAAAGCCGTATTTGCAACGTTATACGGCTGCAGATATTTCACAATACTTCATCTTTCGATGGCGCACCAGCAGCTTCAACTGCCCACAACTTAACAGTCACTAGTAACTGTAAACACGCATATGGACTTGTTTGATTACACACGCCTTCCTTGTGAAACCACGAGTGCACCGTCCATTATCCAGGCTGTAAAAGACAAGATATTGAAAGGGCCTTGAGAGAGCGTTCTACTATCTTGACGATGTGTCGATAGCAGAAGAAACGTATAAAAATATTACCGGAAAGTTGAAAGCGTGCTGACAAGATTCAGAAAGCGTAATATCAAATTTAAAAAAATAGGAAAATTTATATTTCTTGGGATGTCGGTGACTTACTTCAGTCACGTAATCGAAAACAAGGAATTCAACCTCCCGAGGTAAACCTCACACCCTCAAAACAATAAAGAGCTGCGAGCGTACCTAAGGGTGCTGAATTTATACGGGAAATTTGTTCCGAACATGTCAGCAGAGTTGAAGCCATTTCACCAGCTGCTATGGGAAGGCCGCAGGTCGGAATAGACCGAAGTGGAGGAAAAAGCGTTTCAGGAAACGAAACAGTGACTGACGCGCGAACGAGTGTTTACTTACTGTGATTTTGGACAGGACCTACGTTTAGTATGTGACTAAAGGCTAAGCCATTACAGTATGGTTACGATACGGTGCTAGTGTTACCCTCTGAAAAACACGATGATGCTGTTTCAGTCTTTTCACACAGATATATATACTCAAATAGCTTTGATTATCTAAAATGTCATTTCAACAAATGTTGCCACAACTAAGCTATTTTGTATCCCAAATGCTCACCAACGTGTTGCATTGTTGCCAAGAGGTTTACTTCATTCGACACTGTGTAATACTTGTGATTCTATGCAATTTCTATATGATAATCGTTTCAAGTATCTAGGTTAATGCGTTGACTAATACCTATTATGAATTAATATTAGGAATTAGTGACTAAAGGACTGTGTGACGTTTCAGCATATTTGTTCAAAATAAAAACGTTTTGTGAGTACAAAGATAACACTACTAGAATTCAGTTCTTTAACTGAATCTATTCCACGGCATGTAATTGCTTAATATGGACATTGTTCTTAATATAAAACGAAATCAATAAACATAATTTTGAAACACATGGCGAAAAAGATTGCATACGGAACATTGTACGGATCATTAGATAAAGGAAGGTAAAGCAAAACACTACATTTATTAATTTTCAAAACGTTTTCATAAATGTGTTATATTTAATGAAATTATTACTACGAGTTTGCTTTTAAGGTTCCAGCTGACAATCATTGGGACATAATGCGTACAAGGAAATTCTAGATGCGCAAAATTTACACGGGGAAAAATACATAAATCAGTATAATTCTACCCTATTCAATTAGCTTGCTGACCCTTTAATGAGAATAACTTCCATCCTAAAGGACGAGCTAAAAATTGGTGCCACTCATCTACCTCATAAAAAATGAAAGCCGTTTACAACTCCCTGTTACGCTGAATTGGAGCACAGCTCTTGAGGAGGAGGGGAAGGCACGGGGGGGATCACGTGACCAGGGGGGTAACGTGACCAAAGGGGGTGGTCACGTGGCCTGGGGTCACGTGACCTCAAGGGGTGGGGCGGGGAAAATTTTCTGCTAGATTTAGCGGGGAAAACTTTCCGCTAAATTTAGCGGGGAACGTTTTCCGCTAGATTTGGTGGGGAAAATTTTCGGATAAATTTAGCGGGGAAATGTACCCATCATGCACTGCGCGGTTACGCCGACGGCGATGGCGACGGCGACGGCGACGGCGACGCCGCTCAAGCCGGAAACGGGCGCCTAAGAGCTGCGCTCTAAAATTGCTATACACGAACTCATCTCTGTGACGTCACGGCGCGGTGGTGGCGCGTCGGTCGCACTTCCGGTCTGGGGCTGTGGGCAGAAGTCCCCATGCCAGACGTGTATTCCTGCGTTGTTTTGAAAGGAAACAGACAAAAACCTGCCTTCTCGTCAAAACGCCGCGACTGGGGCCGTACCAAAAGTGGCGAGAAAGGTTCGAAGGTCAGTTTTTACGTGCTCAGTTCGTCCGAGAACCTGGATATGTGCCGTGAAAAGGGAAAAGCAGACGCCGTCGGACAACGATTGCTTGGGCGGGAAGCACTTTGGGTTGAACTCACGGATACCTGTGGTCATAAGATTTATTTGTTTTTGTTCCAACATGAACGCCAGAAAACCGTCAAGTTGTGTGGACCACCTGCGGACTACGTTCAGTGCGTCTTCAAGTTCAGACGGCCGCCTGATTGTTCGAACTGTCGTCTGCTCTTTCAAACGTTTCTGCTTATCCTCTGCTCTCTTAGACGACGCCGGCCCGTAGACCAAATGTTGGCCCGGTACTTGCGATAAGAAGTGAGTGCAAGCCTCAAAAGACTTACATTTGAAGGTTGGTAAGCAGGCTCGATGTAAACAGTAGATACAAGGAGATGTTGATCATTGTTACCAGTGACCATCACCGACTTGTTATGCCTAATTCAGTTGGTCCAATTCTGTTTGCGATTTTCAGTATCGACGTCGACCATCTCAGCTACGGTTCACGCTTTTGCAGCCAGAGCGGCGTCGCAACTAAAAATTCCGAGCGAAATGTCATCATACGAATCAGGCTTTAGCGCAAATTCTGCGGCGTCCACGCGGAATGAATCGCCACATGTCACATTATTTACGCGAAGTTTTGCGGTGTAACGAGCCTCGGTAATTTCGCTGACGCCGCTCAAGATAGTCAGACATCGCCAGGAAGACGTAGAACCAAAATTCGAACGCAAAAAAGGGCAGGGGGATACACACTGACGCCGACAACATCGTATTTCAATGGTGTGTTTATGGGCGACGGCGAGCTTGTTGCCCACACCCCATCGCACGCATGCGCGGCGCCGGTGGCGTCCACTAGGGGCGCTCCGGGCGCTCCGGTTTGTTTGTAAACATGAGTTGGTGTATACGGTGATCGCGAATACTAGTGTGTTACGTTTGATGGACTTCCTTTCTCTGATTGCTGCATATGTGCTTTGTAATGATTTCTATCTGTTGGGTTCATTGTTCGTCGTTTTATTTGTTTCTGCCCTGCCAAATATTTGCATTGCTTTGTATCGCTGTTGGTTTAGATTGGCACATTACATTCGTTGTATTCTTGTTTGCTACACTGATTGAACGTTTTTTTGTTTTTTTTCAACGCTGCAGTCTGCAGGAGAGTCGTTTTTCTTCCAATTCTGTGCAGCACTTTGCTCCCGCCCGTCACCCTTCTCCTTCCAGCCACCATAGTTTTGTTTACGGTGCTTTGCTATATTATGCTTAAGAGCCGAAGCAGTTTAAGTACCACAACACATCAGCGTCGTTCATCGGAACGTGACGTGGCAACGCAGCACGGCAGTTAGCAACGTCATCCTTGACATAGCAGTCGTCATTCATTCGAAGCTTATCGTGTACCAAAAAATCATTTTTCCTACTCCCTAGCAACCTTTGCGCTCAACCGAAAGTGAACTACGTTTTGATAATATGTTTTGTGAAAGGTCGTTTGCAATGTATATGCGCATATTACTTTGTTCCTTGGCTATCCGACGTGCTGCTTCCTTTTCATTTAAATCTTGAAAAACATAATGATAGATATTTTACCACTAACTTCAGAGAGTCTTTGAATCCTGGAGATTGTTGTACAGGTTATGCCTAGTATACCGTCCGGGACCTTTGTAACCATTTTATTCCCAAGCTGTGCTTCTGTTTCATTGCTCGTCTCTGCGATCGTATAGACCTCCAGATTGGATCGATTCTCGAGGTGTGTACGCTTTCAAAGTTTGAAAACTGACAGTTTTTTTTAGATCAGCGAAGGTATTTTCTAGTGCAAAAACTCGTGTTTTTTGCCCTAGCACTTGCAGAAACTGTTTAAATTCAACAAACCTATAATTATACTTGCTAATCATGACTTCAGCATTACCTTGCTCTAATTTTAACGCTGTTATTTTTTGTAAATCACAATTTCTTCTTTCATTATTTATAAAAAATATCGCCTCAGTTGTGCGGCCGGGTTCGGTCTCAATATCCTCGCAAACAAGCAATTTGCGCATATTAACACTATGATGCGCCCGCTAGTACGCGTTTGTGGGCACGGCGCAGATAGCATTATACATTGCAGGCAAAAAGGGAGGTTTTCCCACCAAACTGTATGAAAAAGAGTAGTCTTAGTTATTATGGTTTTGTCACTTCGGCATAGCCCACTGTCGAAGAATATTTGGATCAGTCCTTCTGTAGTTATTGAAGCCCATGACGTCCCGAATCCAGAAGGTAGCGACCCCACAACCATTGAACCGAAGCTAATATCCCTATCGGTATTAAAGATTATCGACCACTACCACATGTATACTATAAATCAGATGAAAACAAGAGGTACGCCTAACCTCGTAGCAGCTCCATGAAACACGTCCACGTCCTCCACTAGCTGGATGGATGGATAGATACTACTGACCGTACACCTTATTGCGGGCGGTAGCTTGCACCACCTAGTTTAGAAACCAAAATAGTTATTCAACCCCTCGCCCTTCCCAGACAATATGTTTCCTACTCTGCCTGTTTATAACTACCACCAGACAGTGTGGTATATCACCACGATGACATTTGGGGAATCGGGCAAAAGAAATAAAAACATCATCACCCCCGCCTCGCCACCTAGGGCGAGGGAGTCGTGCAATTTTCATCTGGTCAAACCTAGGCAACGTCACACCAAACCAGGTCCACCGGGCTGCCAGGTGTCCAAGTATTGCCAGACGACGGAGTAGTGATTCCTTTTGGGTGCACAAATATTCGTATTTCCGTTTAACTTGATTCATTAAGTCGTTGGAAAGGTAGGATCCGGGTGTATTATTCTGGCGAAGATATGTTCAGGCACTAATCGTTTTGAAGTTTCTACCCGCGATTTCTCTGTTCATAAACTTGCTGGAACAACCGAACGAGTTCCACCATCAGATGGCTAGAAGAAAAACAGGATGTAACCTTTCATAGTGTAAGCTCTTCTTATTATTGTTCTTATATGCTTTTCTAGCGTAGTTACGTATGTGAAATGTTTACATACGGTTGATCGAGTACTTCCAATATACATGCAACTATTTATTTTGAAGAATTTGCGATATACTGCTACTTATCGACATTTTTGTTTTGTTGCTAGATTGGGGTTTCTAAACAAAGAAAAGAACGTGCTTTGAAATATGCATATTCTTTTGTATTGGGTCGCCATGGTTGCGTTTCTTGACAGCTTCTTGGGAGTTCTAACAGGGAACTTATTTTACCAATTCAGATAATCAGTATGAATCGTAAAATTAGGTAACCTACTAATACTTAACCAATCAACACCATATTGGGCTTGTTGAATTTTGGGGTTTATTTTTTGTTTTTAGAATTCGTATGGGTTTTTTTCAGGATTTATTATTTTCCAACAAATTCGTGGTTTTTTGGTGTTAAATTTCGATATCGGACAAAATATCGGTGTTTACCGGGCCTTATGTGGAAGAAACATTACAGATGTATGGAATTCCCCAATTTCCAAAGAGCATGCTCGTTCCCAGAATCATTAGATAACGTCCCGGTTCCAATAAAAGAAGAAAACGGGATAAGGGGTCTGGTTTCCGTAGAAAGAAGTGGCCTCGCAAACTGTTAAGTGCGGCTGTGTTCAAGGTAAACACAAAATAAAATTGGAGTTGAAGATTCTTTTCCCCGGGAAGCTTGCGTTTCGGGGAAAAAATACCGAATTCGGGGCTTTTCGGTTTTCCCCGATTTTAATATTCTCAGAAACAAAAAGAAACATACGCTTCATTATTAACTCTCAAAAGGAACGTTTAATGCGGCAAACGTATGCCAAGAAATTGTGCCGAGAAATATAAAGTAACAACGACCGTACATATTTTGACGGTGACGGAAGGACGATTAACCCACGCAGTCATCCGAAGCTCATTGTCGTAGGCGCGTGGGCATCTAGAAGTTTCCGATCTCAAACAAACAACAAGATTCTCGAGTGATCTGGAACATTCCAGTCATGCAAACAAAAATAAGATAAAAAAATGACCGCATCTCCACGTGGTGAATGATGTTGATTGGGGCGAAGCTCCGGTGGTGCTGATGATACTGATTTTATTGTTCATAAGTAGTGCTGATGGTGGTGATTTTTTTTATTGCTCATAGCTAGTGCTGAGTTCCGGGTTGCGTTTCGACTTCATTATTACTGCTTTATGGTCGGTGAAATTCAGAGCCAGTGGTTCTTCTAGCGGATCAGCTTGGATCCGCTAGAAGCCGTGGGAACGCATCTCCACCGCTTAAGTCAACGGTCCATGTCAGAAAGAGAATGTGTGGTATGGAACGTGGTTATATACGCATTTGGGCATTTTACCGCAGCGCCCTCTCGTCTAAACGTTGAGCCAATGCATGCAAAGTTTAACGCGATTATATACGCATTTGACTGCAGCGCCCTCTCCTGTATAGACGTTGAGCGGCTACATGCAACGTTTCATCCATGACATCCCCAGCTCTTGAGTTACTGCCACATCTCAGAGCCCCTACTCGTCCCGCAGTCGTGGCCGAGTGGTTAAGGCGATGGACTAGAAATCCATTGGGGTCTCCCCGCACAGGCTCGAATCCTGTTGACTGCGCAAACATTTTTTCTTTTTTAAGAAGACAGATGGGATGGCAATCGATGTGAGCACGGACGCCGTACGGACGGACGGACAAGGCTAGACCCTGAGGAGCTTCGCCCCTAAAAGACATTTTGAAGCTGAGCTCCCGCGCCGCAACTTGGCGTCGTTTCTTGCGCCTCTTCTTTGCACAGCATGCCACCGTCGAGCCCGGATAGCATGACAGTGGTGTCACGGTGTGCGCACGCAGGTAGACAGCGGGACCTCGGGTTGTCGGGTACATCTTGGTGGGAAGAGGCATTTTTCAACTCTTGTTGCTTTATGGCTTTTCCTAGTTCGACCGTTTTGCGCGGCAGTGTCCTCCTGTGGTCTTCCACTGTATTGATATCAGCAGATACTTAGCGCTGCCGGGTCAGAGCATCCACTAGTAAGTTAGCGGTTTGTTACGTACACATCGCAATTCCCTCTCTTGCCAACGTCAGGACTTATGTAAACCGCAACACAAAAGCCTCGTGAACGGGCAATCTAAAACGACTAGGCGATGTGGGGCTAGCGAATGCGCGACGTTGGAGGCTCACGCCTCGTTTGTGTTTAAATCGGCTTTGAAACGGCACATTTTTGCGTCGCTGAATAGTCCGGCTTTTTCACCGCAGTATGCGGTGAAAGCTAGATTTCGCGGCGATATTATCGCGTATTCCTTTTAGGAGAAGTTCGCGACAGTTGATGCTGCCCGTCGATTAGGCATCGCGTTTCGGAGTGTGAGGAGCCGCCCGGGTACGATGGGCAGTACGAATCTGCATATAGAAACGAAGCGCCCAACTAGATGGCGGCTCCGAAATTTCGACGGTGGCGCCGTCTATGGAGGAAAAAACGAAATTGGACTGCGTCAATCGCGTCGAGCAGCATCGGTAAACAAAGGAGTAGTGTGCAGTTATCATGTATCGGTTGCGGTGCGGTTTTTGAAAAAATAGAAAACCTGGGGCGAATTCTTTCGGGGGTCAAATCAAAGAAGGGGCGAAAAGCTACGGCAGCAGGTGTTCTCCGTGGAAGAGACAATCGACGGCTTTACCAACGAAGTGAAGGCCAAATGTGTGTCCCAAGTGCGACAGAACGTCGTTTACGACATCACTTTGCAGGTGAGCGGTGTTTGCTTACATTTGCGTAAGCATAACAATTTATTTATTACTCGTTACGGGGGCGATTTGTAGTCACAGTGATTCATTTCTCTTTTTGTCAGGCGGTAATAGGTCGAGTGCAAAAAACGTGCTGCGGAGAGTACGGTCCCTACTTGAGCTCTAGTTCGGCTATCGTAGTGTTTACACGTTGCGGATGACATTTGCGTGCGCTGAATGAAGCTACGAGGACCTTCCGTTGTTATCCTCTAGCTTTCAACGTCCCCGCGGGCTATTTCGACTGCCACCTGCACCTGCCGGGCTGGTGTCGAGGGCCGGTGCAAGCGCTGCGCTGCCGTATGTTTTTTATTAATACTACCCAAGACGTCTCATGCACCAGCCGGCCTCAACAGTGGGGCAGACCAAACCACAAACCAGTGTATGCCACGAACAAACCCCTCGTAGATTTATTCCCAGGTTCTTTTTCTCGCACTTCACTCAGTAGCTTACTCGGTGGTGCATTACATTTAAATTTCAAGGAGCCAGTCTCTCGTTCCGTGAGAATTAGTAATCTCCAGTGAGGTTAGAGCATGAGTAGGTAGTAAACTTGGTATGTGGTAACAGATCAGCCTAGGTAAATTATCTACAATTGGTTCACAATTGCCTAGGCCCTGCATTATTCACGTGGAATATCATTTCATTTGTTAATACAATTAAATACAGCACCAATTTTAGGGCACTATTGTGTGATGTTCAGCTTGATGCCAATATGAAGCCTTTATTTTTGTTTTAGGTCCAAGAAGCACGTGTCCAGACGCCCGACCTGCTTCACCTTCAATTATTTTGGAGCATTTTGCAGAGGTGGAAGGCTCCTTGTCGAAATTCTAAAACTCTCTGCCAGGAGTGTCATCGATGACACTATATGCAGAGATGTCCTCGATTGCATGGCCACCCAGGTCTCCCGGGCCGTGGACAAACAAAGGCTTGTGGGGCTCCTTGCAGCCATGAAGGAACCTCGCCAGGTGTTCCACCACATGGCAGCTTCCTCAAATGGGCCTGACGATCTCTCTGAAAGCGTTCGACTTTTTAGGTGCACTTAGTGACAGGCTCCAAGAGCAGTATGTCGAACACATCCTGCTTTTTGTGCGACGTGGAGATATGGCCCTGGATACGGAAGGCCAATCCAAGAACCCACGTCATGTTGGCAACTATTTGCCTTTCAAGCATGTTACAGCCAAATCTACAAATCTTTATTGCAAAGGGTTCTTCAACCCCTATTATACCATTTGGAAGTTGATTCCTTGCAGTGTTTCTGATTGATACTTCTATTTCTCTTCAACATTTAGTATCACCATTGCATGCGAAGTATTTATGTGGCATGAATATGTACAAAGCATTCTTCCTCTTGCCTGCCCACTTGCATGCCTGCAAACGGAGCCTTCAGAGTTCCACTGTGATGCATGCCATACTGTGAATGACTTTTGTGGCAACTAACGTTTCATGAATCATGCCAATAGAAACGAAGGATGATTATATTGATCATTCAAATATACTGGTGCCACTGGCTTATGGTACATTAATTGTATCAAATTTCTGATGCAGTTTCAGTATTCTTCTATTGTGCATTTAATGCAGTTACTCTTTGTAATTCCTGGGTTCCCTGGGCCCGGCGGCTGCTCGAAATATTATATTGATGGTCGTTGTCTTTACAAGTACTAATTTAATTTTTCCTGCATTCAAGTTGTGGCTCCTGTAGATGTACCACAAAGTCAGATCTCCGCCCCTTTTTCACCCTTACCTTTCTTTGTTATCAATTATTAAATTATGACAATACGATTTTGAAACTGCGTAAACGCCTCCTATAAATGTTATATTTTATGAAAAGAAAGATCTAGTATAGAGGAGAGAGGTGAAAGATGAGAAGAAAGAAAATAGAGAAAGGGCAAGAAAGGGCAAATTGAAACATTTCTCAAAATCTACTGTACACCAAAACCTTTCAAATATGTAATCGTACGTCAATAAAAAAAAATACGCTTTTTTACAAGCGTAACATTTTTTAGGTTTTATGATTCCTTCGGGTGTGCGTTCTCACAAACAGACCGTGTGCATCCACACGTAGAAATTAGCACAAGCAACGCCCTGGTCGCTCCTTCCGCATCGTTTCTTTTCTGTATGATCCCCGTTCCTATTGCCGACAAACCAAAATCAGACGCCGCCCATTTTCTTGTACTCATATAGGTTTGCCCTCCATCTTCCAATAACACCTCGCTCTGACAGGCGGATCTCGAACATTCGGTCTCGGCCTTGTCCTCATCTGTGTTTCTCACAGCGCGAACAATGAAGCGCTAGGTTATTAGAAGGACGACTTTGTCACCCCTAACAGAACCTATCCCGTCGACACAGCGCTGTGGTGTGCAGAAAGCCATCTTTGAGGATATCCGGAATGGGCAGAGGCAATCCACTGATAAACGAATCCGATAAAATACGATATAAAAATGGCAAAACAAATTGTAGAGAAAAAAAGAAAAAAAGGAGGGTAACCGCGGGTTTTGGGTCTTATTGGTACAGCGATGCTCCACTTCCTTCATCATTATGTGTGGTACAGATAGATGCTGTCCTTTTCTTAGGGTTGGCGTACGTGTTAAGCAGTGAAAATATCATTCCCCTACATATTTTATATCCTAATATAACAAAAAGTTGTATGTGCTGAGCCGCGGAACATCATTGGTCGTGCGTTCCTTCCTTCAAATGTATATCTTCTCTGCAGGCGGAAACTGCAGATTGGGAAATGCTAAGTGTGATTTCTTTTGTTTTTGCCTTCTTTACCATATTATGTCTCGCTGATGTTTCTGCATGGTGGATGCGCAATAAACAAATAAAAAAGAACCCCGGAACGTTTTGGTGTACATATATTGTTTAGGATTTCACTTGCCCTCTGTTATTCGCAGAATGCCTATGTCCTACATGCGACAAGTTAAGGGTTTTATATATATATATATATATATATATATATATATATATATATATATATATATATATATATATATATATATATATATATATATATATATATATATATACGAAGGCCGGACTCGCCGAAACGTCGAAATAAATCGTCCGTTGTTGCTGTTTTCACCGAAGGTTTTTTCTTCCCAGTTATATACCCACGCCTTCGGCCTCCCGCCACCATGCCCGCTATATATATATATATATATATATATATATATAGCGGAAATGGTGGCCGGGAGGAGCCGAGGGTGGGTATATAACTGGGAATATATATATATATCCCAGATATAACTGGGAAATATATATATATATATATATATATATATATATATATATATATATATATATACACGGCCACAATTGAGGACGACTTAAAAGTTGGTTTTTTTCTCCTGTAAGCTTTATGAGAGGCTCGTTGGCATCATGTCGGCATGCCTGTGGTATCTTCGACTAATGTATTTTTTTTCGCATATTTTTTGTAATACAAATTTTGTATAATACGCACAATACCAAAATATTTTAAGTCAAAATAAATTAAACCCGTAAGAGCAACTGGGGCATATGCGCAATTATTTTACTATTGGCAACTTTAAAGGGACACTCAAGTGGTTTTTGAGTTCGTGTTTTGATGATGACAGCTGAATTTAGACGCCCCAAGTATCCCTAAAAACCAAATAGTATAGTCATATGGTGATTATTTCTTTAATAAAAATGTAATTGAAGGCCGCCAAACCTCGGATCCATCCGAAAACGAAACCACTCTCATTGGTCCTCGCACGCTTATCAAAAGGATCTCGGGCCAATGGCGTTGGACGACGCTCCGTCGCGCAGTGATCCCGAGGTAGCCGCATCGGCCGCATCGGCCGAACCTCTTTGTCATTCGAGCTTCGATCATGGCGGCGTTCTCTACGCTCGAGGACCTGACGCCGTTGGAGGTTGAAATTCTTCGGCGGACAGCCGACCTGGGGATGATTTGCTATGACGCCACTCCGACGTGCGATGTGGACGATAGCAGCGCTTCAGAGTCATGTTCGGGTTCCGAGGACGACGAAACGCAGACCTTTTCGGGCGTTCTTCGATTTGCGGTTGGGGCAAGTCGTAACCAAACCAACGTTTGACATCGCAGCGTTACCTCTGGTACGTGATGTCAAACGATGTCACCACGTTGACTTTCGCCTCGGGAGGACGGGGGGAAGGCTGGTTCAGACATGTGCAACGAGCGCGTACCTACCACTGCGTCCGTTGCAACCGGAACGACCGCTCTGCGCCGCGCGTACACACCTGCAACCACTACAAGCGCAGCGGGTCGCCGTCAGCTGTTTCAGCGGCCCCTCTAAAAAGGGGACGCACTGCTACTCAATGCCGTAACAGAATAGAGACAGACAGTTTTCTATAGCCTAAAGCTTTATTATTGATTTTTCTTGATAGGCTTGCAGGGTACAGTGGATGAAAAAAAGAAAATAAAAAGATGCAGTACGTCGTCTTGGACGATCACGACCCTAATACACGACATTGCAATAATACAAATATCGCCACACGCATTTTCTACGATTATAAAAGACATTGTAATCTTAGCAGCGATATAGCAACGTAGAAATATGATTTCGTGATCAGATAGACGTTGCGAACGTTCAGGATTGCTAACACTAATCACTTTTCTCCGGTGATGAAAACGCGTGAAACTTCGCGTCCTTTATACGGTACGCGCCAGTAATACCTTGAACTTGAGCACACGCATGAAATGCGCCAAATAAGAAATCCGGGCGATGTTCGAGGACACAAATGCTTAGAAAGCACCACTGTAGTCGAAGTAAACAAACACGACGGCACGGACGTTTCTGCTGTCTTGAGAGTGCCGCCACGACATCGCGGCACGAGTAGGTGGATCTTCCCTTCTAGTACGTGCTGGGTTATCATAGCGACACACGACGAAAATTCACAGTCAAGGATAGCGCTTTTACGCGGAACGATGAGCTTTCACCACGCCGTCCACGTCGACGATCACCACCGACGCCATGTGCGCGCAGATACGTGCGCTTCCGCGCATCCCGGGGGAACGGGAAATTCACCCCCGCGGAGGAAGGCAAGGAGAAAACGTAGTCCCTTGTTTGTGAAACGATAATTGCAGTATCGCGTGTTCTAAACTAGAACTATTTTACGTCTTGTGAAATTATCATGCACAACATATTTAAATAAACTGAAAATTGTTTCTTTAGCGAAACTTTACAAAGGCCGCCAAAATTTTCAAACATACGATAATTTCATTGGTCCTCGCAAGTACAGGAAAGAGTCCGCACGTATTTTATTCCTGCGTGATTAATAGGCGGTTCTGCCTTCTAAAACTGAAGATACTCATTCACTGACACTTCCTTAATGCCATCGCACCAACAAGTAGCTTCTCCAAAAACCGCTTGAGTCCCCCTTTAAGGTAATAAGGAAAATGACAACATTCATTTAAAAAAATATAAGTTACTTGTTAATTCATTAAAATTGTATAAACCCTCCCATTGAAGAAATATCAGATTAAAAAAAGAAACAAAATGTGGAATGCATTAAAAACTTGTGCGTTTTATTTTTTGTTCCATTTTGTGTGTGTTTGTGTGAAACATGCAGAGCGCTGTAGAGTTGATAATTTTAGAAAAATGCTCAATATCGGAATTTTTTTTTATTTCTTTATTTTAAATGTAGATGTTTCAGGAATTATGTGTGGAGCTCCGTATTAGAAGCGTAATTTTTTCGCATTTATATTTTGCATATTATTCGATACATCGTATTAAAAATATTGATCGCGAGGTAATGTAAATATAGATGAATAGGGCGGTTTTTTATTTTGTCTTTTGTCGATTTGTCTTAGTTGTAGCTATAAGGATTTTAATCCTTGCAGCTGCTCATTCCTAGACTGGCTTCTTATTTCTTTAGAAGTTCTTTCTTTGGTTCCTCAACACGATATAATTACGGTATGATATTATCATAATATAATCTTTTTATCGAACATTTACTTTTTAAGAGGTCCTGAAGTGCTGTCGCCGCGAAGTGATCTAAGAAAAAATGTGTTGATGTACACAGATCGGAGTGTTTTTTTTTAATTATTATACCTTCCAGCTGTAATGCATTACCTAAATCTAGTTGTCATTCATTTTTTTTATCCCCAAACGCAAAACCTTCATTACATTTCTAGGGGAAACAAAGCGGCAATATGTGGCGATTCAGGGGAGAAGCATAGTGAATGAATACACACTTGCCTAGGATAATCTCTCTGTAATCTTGCTTATTCGTTTTATTTTCTCTATTTCTTCTTCTTTTAGTTTTTATACTGTAAAGAAAACCTTTGACTTCAATCCCCTTAAAATACACTCAAAATCATATATATTAATTGTATCTATTTTTTTTCTGCCTATTGATTTAGAAATGAAAAAAGTTTATAGATGGCACAATTATAAATAAAAATATCGAAGAATAATAAAAAAGACGACACTTTGAATAAGTGTATGTACTCCGTTTCACATAAAGTTTGACCACAATAAACGCTAGGGTCCGATGGAGCCAATCAGGCATGGCCAAAAGTGCATCATCTAGGCGCTCGCCGTTTATGTTGGTTTGCCTAAAGTCCCTTGATACTTCTTTTACAAGCAACGACAACCCAATACGAATGACAAAGCACATTCCGCTGGGACAAAAATGGCGTCATTTAATTCAAACCTCTGCTTTGCACCGCCATTCGCTTCCTGAATCCTGCACCGTCAAGCAGTCCATGCTTCAAAGATTGTCGCTACTTGTAGGAAGCTCTTATCTAGGAACTTTAGGTTTGCCCAGAGTGACTAGATAAGAGCTTCCTACAAGTAGCGACAAATCTTTCAGCACCGACAGCGTGACGGTGCAGGTTTTAAGAAACGAATGGCGGAGCAAAGCAAAGGTTTGAACTGAATGCCGCCATTTTTTTCCGGCGGGATGTGCTTTGTCATTTGTGTTGGTTGTCGTCGCTCAGAAAAGAATTATCAAAGACCTTTAGTTTGCCGTCAAAGTCTAAACCAATCACGAACGAAAAAAAAGAAATCCCATTATTTCTAGGCATCCACTGTACTTGATTGGTTTAGCCGAGAATAGAAAATGCACAACGACGACGAGAGCCGTTACGGTGCACTTCTGAGGCTGCTCGATCAGTGCCATCGGATTGCAGTGCCGATTGCGGCCGGACTGAAACGGAGAATATAGCAATCGTGAACCTCTAGTTTATCGAATTTCCGTCGCTAATCTCAGATCGAGATCCTTTAATTGAGAAGCCTATTTATTCGAATCCTCGTGGGCAACATAATGAAGTCGTATACTGGCCACGACAGGATCCCCGCTTAGAGGTCGACATGATGCAATCCGTGACTCAAGCTACTGCCTCCGGAAAAGGAGCGCTTCGTCACGGCTCCACGCTTCCTGCTCTCTCCGTCCTCTCAGCAAGGCGCATCAAATCCGAGCCGATGTCTGGGCCACGAAGCCCGAGGCTACGCTTCCCTCCGAATCCCTGGTCCGTTTCGGCGAGCTTGTCTGGGCGTGAACCAATTGCTGACTCGTGCTTATTCACGGTAGCCCGGAAAAAAACATCTGTGTTTTTTTTTTAGTTTATTCGACGCACTTTTTTTTAATGCGTTCATTTGTTTTTTTACTCTTTGGGGTTCTTTAGTCTTTGCTGGGGGTATTCTAACACGACACCGGAGCATTTCCCTCTTTTTTATGCCATTGACATCATTACATATTGCCTGTTGGACATACATAGTGAATTCATTTTAACCCTACAGACGAAAGCTAAATTAGGTCAATCTTCACGCCACAATATGTTTAGCCGTAAAACATATAGTGATAAAATTTACCTAATTTTTTCTCTCGTACTACTGCACACGCCCTAGTTTACTGTATCCCGCTAGAGCTATATTATTCTTCCATGAAATTATTGTGAGGGTCATGCGACGTCTAATATATTTGATGAGGACTAATTATAAAGTATTATATCGTATATGTCAGCTAGTCATTCGCCTATTTGTAGACGGACTGTAATCGAAGCCGACTGGCACATCGAAGCACTGACAAGCTATTTGTGACTTGCTTGTTTTTAGGTGATTCGGATCTCCCCCTTAAACTTGTGATTCCTGCGAGTTCCTTTGCCTGTCAATAGAATTGTTTAAAAAAATAATATAGTGTTCTATTCCTACGTGACACTCTAGGTCTCCTCCAAATGAATACTAATTCGAACTTCTTTTTTTCTTAAATACCCAAGATTCTTTATATACCAGATATCACCGACATTAAAGGTTCCAAGAAAGTTGTGTTTGGACAGTCAACAGAACCGTCCTCGTACATTTGCTTTCTCAAGAACGTGACCTATCTTTGGCCTGAAAACTTTATTCAACTACAACAAAAGATACATCACCAAAAATGTGTAATAGTTTCTTCTCCACAGCGCAGCAAATAAACACGCACATACACACACAAAAAAACACACAATAAACCCGTAAGCAATAAAGAAATAAAAACTGAAAGGAGTGAAACATCCACATAAGGCAATAGCTATTCCGAAGCTTCTTCCCTGCTCAGCGAATGCAATTACCAGCCCGAGGGATGAGCTGACCGAGATCAGTTACGATGGACCGGCTCGTCCGCCTAAACGACTCTCCGGTTTCCATCGTTCCTTTTCTTTCCCGCATAATGACCGGTTCATTTTTCCGCCTGCAAACGAATGGCGGTATTATTTTTTTATTTTTTAAAGCAGCGCGTGATGAAAGATGAAGACTGCTGTAACGCCTTGCTTACTGTATGTGGCTCCAATCCACATTATGTTGGGACTGTAACAGTAGGAATTACATTCTAAGAAACTGAAATTTTGAAGCGTAAATGCTGCAGCTAAAAATCAATACCTGATTTTCTATTCACACTTAAGCACATTTGCCCTGAACTCTGCGAAAATCTAGTTTGTAGGAAATAAACATAAATATATTATTAGATGGCTATGCTTCAAAAATCTTTCAAGAGCCAGCACTAGTAAAGCATTGTCTTCCATTTATTGATGAATTGATTTGAAATATGCTTCGGCTCACCTATGTGGACCATGTAGCACAAGTGGTTACATAGCAACGTCAGCTTTATTCTAGCATGTCAAATGATAGGAGCACTATCTCGAAACAGACTTAATCGCATCAACGAAGTCGTCAAGTGAGGGAAAGGTTACACATTCATGAAATAGGGAGTTACATTCTATAATCGCCACAAAGAAAAAGTACCTGAAACATCATGCATAAGGTTTTACTGCCCTCGTATGTTTTAATCTAGAAGATTATTCCCGAAAACGCGAGAAATATTTCACTCCAACAATAATAATTTTATATATAATAAAATGTAGAATCATCAGTCAAATCATATTCGCTTTTACCTCTGATGGCAGTATATTAGCTTCTAAAAGCAAACTTGATAAAATGTGTTGAATCTATAATTATTGAATATCAATCACAACGCACATTTTTGCCCGCTCGAAAGTTTGCTGTAATATTGTATTTCTGAATACTCTGTAGGAGTTTCCTATACGTATGACACATTACCGTTTAATTATTAGTAGCGATTTGTGTCGTCACGTTGGTTTTTAGTAATGTTAATTAATTGACATCTTAATTTTTTCTTGATTGAATTAGGCTCTCAACCATTTGGTATTCGATGCATCTACATTACCACAAAACGTCTGACAGTAAATTGTTATCTTCCAGAAATAAAAGTCCTAAGAAATGGTGGACCTACACTGGTACTTGAAGTTAAACTGGTCTCTAACTTAAACGCTGATTGGTACTTTCGTCAAATAAAAAACGCTATCTACGTCGACATTTTAATATGACTCCATATATTACATATATTGTCGTATTTCTTATTTATTTCGGTCAAACGTGCTTCAAAGAATGGAGCTTACAGAGAGAAAATGTATTTTAGTCCGAGAGGATGCTTAAGGCAAAAGGCCAAGTGGATGTGCATGATTTTTTTCAACACAGCATCCGAGGTGCAAGTTTCTTCTTTCCTCATCACGATTATCACGCGAAACAGCGTCTCCTCTAGCAACAAAGGAAAACAACCTCCATAATATCACCGGAAAAGTTCCAAAAAAGAGCATCGTTACAAAAAAAAAAAAAACTATCGACGATAAACTTGCAAAAAAATCAGGAACAAAAAGTCGGAAAATATACATACACAGTCACTGAAAGAGCTTAAGACTTGCTTTAGCGAAAAGAAGCTAGGGCTGCAAATAGACAACTCAAAAGGAAAAAAAAGTAAAATGCAACCTCCCTGCTAAAAAAAAAAAAAATGCGTGCGCCGATTTTGGAGGAAAGGCAATTCTGCAGAAAAAAATGGCTTCTCGAATGCACGGCGCGCTAAGTTTGTTATTTTCCCAACGCGCCCATTCGTCTGGCTCTTCCTTTTTATATATCTGAAGTTAGCTTTGCTCTGTTTCTAGTGTGTACGCAGCTTCGATTCCTTGTTCTGAAGAAAACAAGCAACGAGTATTGAGAAGTACTGAGACATGAACGCAAGAACCAATACAAATTTCGCCCTCATTCCCGAGGAAATTCCGACACCGGGAAACGGGTGACGTGGAATTCACTGGCGCTCTTGCCTCTTGCTTCGCAGTAAGACCTTAAGACCTCGGGTTTGCATCCGCTTGACTCGTCGTAGCTTTTTTTACGTCGTTCGAACTGTTTCATCTGACTTCTTTCTCTCGACATCCTAGTGCTTATTTGGCCTGTCTATAGGTTAGGAACAGGATTTCTGCCGCCTGCCTGACAAGATCGTGTCTGCAGCATCGAGTATAACTGGGAGGATTTTATAGCAAAAAGCTTAGTATCGGTAGTTGGAATGTATACGTTTAATTAGCATCCGTTATATCTGGTGTTGCGATTGATAGTCCTGTGTCACACTTTAAACGTCGAGCATGAGCACGTGCTTGGAGCACGTAGAGCGGAAGCTCATGCTAAAGAACAAAACACAAGGATCCTGCGTTCACCTCCACCCCTTCCCATTTTGATCTATATTAGTATCGTTCCGGCGTGTCATAGTGTATCATTACTGCGTAAAGCACAATGAAGACCAGGCTTACAGTCATTCTGCACGGGATATTTTTCTCGTGCAGAGTGCAGACAACGTCCCGCTATATAAACCTACGAGAAACACAATTATGGCTTTCGTAAATCCTGCGTAATATGTTTATTAAAGATATGTCAGTACTACTTTATAAACTCGGTTCGCTATCCCCTATATTAAGTGATTTCTTTTAATAATATCAGTACGCTGAATCCAATATGTATTTGTGTTTGAGAAAAAGTAGTATTTCATGCACAGTAGTTAATTTATACATGTATTTAATAGTAGTATATTGCGTGTCTTTCTCATTACTTTTATGGCACACGCATTGAGTAAAATGTGTTTTTAAAAGTAACGCTGATAAAAGTGTTTCGATTAGTCGGTCAGTTGCGGCTGTATAAGTTTAAACACACTTGTTTTTATTAACATTTGAAACCAGACGGGCCTGAAATAACTAACCCAAATGCCCTACTTAAGATGAGCCCTGTTTATTGTACCGAAAGCGAAATTGAGGGTAGAGGGTAGGGGTAGCGTCGTGGGGTAATTCGCATAACATTCCTAAACTGATAAGCTTTTTTGTGGGATCGGGTCGGGGCACAGATATCTATGATTGCGTTTTATGGGGGGCCCTCTGTAGCAATCAAATAAAACCTGGGGCAAACAAACATACACTTCGGTTTACTTATAGTCCAACCAGAGTCGAACAACACTTTCTAGAAACTGAAGCCTGCGCTCTTCGTTTTATTCCGTTAGCTAGGTCACTGCTCCGAGGCCAAGCGAGCAGAGCCAGCAGACTGTTTTCACCGCCGAGCATCTACGACGATGCTGACGGAGCACTCCGGAATCCGGATAGCCCAGGGAAATACTGTTTCTCACTTTCTACGTGCCGTGAACCCTCATGCGTTTAGTCTGAGCGTTAAAGATGGAAGTGTACAATAGGTTGTACCTAAAAAGTCTAATAAAAAAGTAAAAGGATACAAAGATAAAAATAAAACGCTTACTGACATGGCAACTTTCTGGGACTGCATGTGGCTCGCAAGCGATGCAAAGCCAGACACTAGGATCGCTATTGGGCTACATAAAATCCGTTAAAAATGCGGAGACAAGACTCCCGCATCTCCACTACGTACGTCGGCGGTCATAATCTTGTTTACGTGTGTGCGAATGCGAGGAATGCCTTAAACGTGTTGTGTGCCATGGTCTCGGGGAGGCGGAGATCCGAAGGTCCCCATATTCTCCTTCCCAACCGACGAGCAGCGGTGTATCCAATGAATTAAAGGGACAATGAGGACGATTTAATTTAATTTTTTTAAATTGTGTTTTTAGGCTTCTTGGGAACCTGGCATACTGCCTAAATTTTTATAGACATTTGTGACGCATATTTCTATACCTACGAAAGAACTGAAGAAACCGAAACTCAACTATCTGTGTTTCTCGTTTTTGGGCCTCCGAAAACGGAGGTGACGTACGGAGTGACGTCACACGTGAATTGTCGGTACCGGTAGCATTTAGGGCGTCGAGACTCTGGTTACCGCGGTGGGTTATAGCAGCGCGGTGGCGCGGTCGTTTCGCCGAATTTGTCAACATGGACGGCAATGCCGCTCTCGCGAGCGAGTTCGAGCTTCCGTTCGGTAACCGAACACCAACGGAACGGGAGTACGTGCGTGGCGGCCTCTGCTATCACCCGACGGAGACCGCACAGCCGGCAACGAGCGGCCCGCATGCCGAAGGACGGACGCCGAGGGGAAAGCGGCAGCGATCTGGCCGTTCTGGCCGTCAAAGCGGCGCGTCAGCGACCAATCGCTGACGCGCGACGTCGCAAACGGCGCGCGTCAGCCCGTTTAGCGGGGCCAAGGCGCGCGACGTCACAAACGGCGCGACGCGTCGTTTGTGACGTCGCGCGTCTTGGCCCCGCATCGGTCACGCGAGCTCCGCTTCTCCTGGCTTCTCCCGCAACTCTCGGGGCGTCGCCCCAGTCGATCCCGGTGCAATTATTACCGCGACTGTTTTATTGATTTGCGCGGCACACAAGCGCCGGTTTCGGCTGAAATTTGGGCAACGTGGCCTGAGACGTGCCTGGAACCCAGTTCAATCGCCAAAAGATGTCCTAAATTGCCTTCATTGTCCCTTTAAGGCAATTCCATAGAAAGAAGTTCAAGTTACTATCTTTACGAATGAATGTTGGCTTGGCAGCTTTTTGTTTTGCCCTTGTACACTTGCACTTCCGAATTAACATTGTGCCCGGAAGGACGATACTATAGTAAACAGCTCCATTATTTTCTGTAGTCCCAAGGAAGCATAGTAGGTATATTTAGAACGAGTTACTACTTCCAAATTGCTTTGAAATATTTTGGTGCAGTCACCTGCGCAGAATATTTTGCTTTGTGTTTTAGCTTTTGCCTTCGACATCACAGACTATGATTTAGCAGCTCTGCCTTCCAACATTTAAAGTTTGACCTACGTGGCTCGATACTTCGGCTCTGTGACTTTGAAGACATTCAAGTGCGAATACTCTAGAGAACATTTGGTATTGGAGTAGACACTTCCTCATGATGAATGTTTCATCGACTGACAAATGCTTTCAATTTGGAAGACTGCACCGTCCAAAACAACTGTCGTCAGTGTAGTGAAGCACGCTGAAGTTGTTGTAAAAGACCTTATGTCGCCCCAAACCATCGCTCGGTTCTTACGGTTACGCGATCAACAAAACGTTGCCACCTGAACTCACACTAACTGCGCAGCCAGAGTTCTAGAGTTGGATACTTGTGCAAGCGATCACACACATTCAAGCAGTGCTTACACTCATTCTCACCTCGTCGACTAACATTTCTTTTTTTTTTCCCTAAACAATATATAGAAGGGGGAAAATGATGCCTTAGTGTAGGATGCAAGGTCTGGTCCAGCCAAAAAACTACTGCGTGTATCGGCAAAAACAATATCAGCTTTATTCATAAAAAGCATTGTGATGATACCATGAGATCTCTGTAGACAGGCATACTAAAACCCGAGACGGAGACACAAAAGAAGTTATCCCATGAGATGAATTTTATATCTTGTCACATTCATTTATTACATAATGACCTTCTGGCAGGTAACCGGTCAGTTACATTTCGTAACAGATTAGCTCTTTTCACTTATTTAAAACTATATTTTTTTAAGTAAAACAAAAGACCCCTTAAGTAGCGCTCCGTCACTTATTTTAGTACATTTTTTTCTAAAAAGGAAACGTGCCGTTTAACATATGTTGGGAGGTCGACAGCGGACGGTTGTTTTTATTATTTTATCACTAAGGGAACCCTCCAGGAAGGTGCTTGGCATAAAATACTATCGTACATATTTGCTAGTTGCGCGGTAGGCGCGGACGTCAGAAATATGTTTGAAGTTAAAATGTGTGTCGTCGCAAAGGAGCGTTGGGTTTGATGTAGGATAACAAGTTTTCTAATTTTTGGATAGGATGTAGTCGCTAATATTTATTACAACTGTTTTCAGTCGTCTTATTTTATTAGTAAACCCTGAAAGACCAAGTTTTATATAAACTTCTGTTTATAAAAGCTGTAAATTGATTAATTGCGTCGTCGTCACGCACGACTAAGTGACATTCGCAAAGGATTTCTAATGGAAGCTAGAGGGCGTCCCGCCATCACGTCGGCAAAGCAAAGCCCAGCGCCCACCGACTGTCGCCTTTTCCGCTCGCTGGCCTAGTTACGGTGACGTCACTGGACGGGCGTGCAGTCTTTAGTTTCCAGAGCCGCGAAGCAACAATCGGATGGAGCCAATCAAGCGGTGCCAAAAGTGCATCAACATGGCGCCCATCGCCTTTGTGCGTTTCCTGTCACCGACTAAATCAATCATGTACAAAAGAAGCGCCGCAAAAATGCGTTTTTTTGCGCGCGCCGTCTATAACGCCTAATAAACCAATCACTGCGTGATTGGTTTATTAGGCGTTGGAGAAGCCAGAAATAAAACGAGCGCCGTGACTATTCACTTTTGGTGCTGCATGATTGGCTCTATTAGATCGTAGCGTCGACAGTGGTCGGAACTTCAAGTGACACAGTAGGCTCGTTTGGTTTGCCTACAGCTCCGGCACCGGTGCGGAAAGGTGTAGGGCGATTTCACTTCCGGTCGTATGTCAAGACATCTAGCGGAAGTTCACTTCTCTACGCTTCTCTGCACCGGTGCAAGAGGTGCAGGTAAATCGATCGATATTAGTCTCTCTCGACTAACCTAACTCACTGACGTCACGCAACTGCGGTGGCGCTGCTGTCGGTACTACGCATGCGCAGATGCTTCACTCCTCCCGAATTCGGGTTTCTGCGCACCTGCAGTGCCCACACCTGGTACGGGCCAAGCGGGCTTGTTCTGTAAACACTCTGTTGGTGTATACATCGATTTCGGCTGAAGTCCAGAGGCAACCGATGCTACGAGCCAATGGGACCAATCAACAGGAGCAAAGAGCGCGAATCATGGGGCCGTTTCTGTTTATGGTTGGTTCAGCGATGGTGGAACACGAACAGAAACACGACGGACATCGTGATGGTGCGCCTTTTGATGCTGTCTGATCGCTGAAGAAAAGCGTAGTAGTTGCATTCCTCTTTTGTGGACTAGATTATGGGGTATGTGATATGCGAATTCCTCACGAAAACTAACAGGCTTATTACCTACAATCCCTGTCGTTAAAGTCACCCGCCGTTCAAAGATCATGTGCATCGACGTTCACCGTACAATTTAGTTGCACCGTTTTTTGCTTGAACTGCGATTATTAGCTCTATTGACGTAATCCTCCCAGTAATTCTTTAGTCCTGTGTATACTGTAGAACGCGATGTTTTGCTGGGGAGATTTTGCGACTCTGGGTTGTCGTGATGTCCTCACTGACGTCGAGTGAACAATATTGTGTGACGGTTCTCGTTTGAGAAGAAGCGTGTTAGGCAAGTATTAGGGCTCACAGTCAAAACAATATTTTTAAATATTTAACTTTCCCGATTCGTCAACTATATAGGATACTCACGACTGACCCAGGTTTCTTTTATTGAGATCCTTAACCTTTTTATGTAGAGTATGTGTCATATGCGTCGATGGTTTAAAAAAGCAATTAAATTAATTCAAGTACTCCTGGCAGTTTCTATGTCAGATCGCGCAATGATGGACGGGGTCATAGTTAATATATTCATGTAAAAGTATATGTTAAAGCCATGATCTCGTGACGAGCATTCAGTTATATGCGAAAGCCGTAGCTAAAGTTTCTTCCGGAGGTCTAAAATTTTGACGCGCGAGTCGTGTTGATTGCCAAGCTTTCAATGTGATACTTTGCAGAGCTGTCACTTGCATGCCTAAGCATGCATGTAGTAATAATTGTTCGAAATATTTGAAAGGTTTACTACATGTACACAGAATACTATAAATTACATTAAAAAATGTCTATGCAAACAAAATTAACAAAACAAGTCGAATAAGCACGTTCTAGATACAGATTCAGAAATTATATACCGAAAAACTGCTTAATATAAAACGATGCAAAATATATCCAATATATAATCTTTAAACGCATTTTATGAATATATAAAAAAACATAGGTTTGGCCGTTATTGTAGTTTTATTTATATTTCTGAAACTAACCTCGTTTCACTACATGTGAAAAACAAAATTGCCCATAAATATTTAAAAAATTCCACTTCTTATTTTTTATATTATCCTCAACCGTTTACAGTGACTTGATATAACTTGTGATGTCAAACCATTGAGTAACATATGACCTCATTAAGAGAAAAATGACAACAAATCTTTATTCAAATCGAGCTAGCTTGTCTTCGTTATAGGGAGCTTTGCCGCACCACGTCGGATGCAATGATACATTTTTTCACAGCCGACTAGGGCTGTACAGCGGTGCTGCTCTATCGTAGGGTATAGAAAACCATGCTTTCCCCTAGCATACTTAGTTTTATATTTGTGTTTTCTAGCGCTGCCTCTAACCCCCCCCCCTCTCCTCCCACCCCAATCCCCTTCCACAGGCCATTAGCTCACAAAGGACTGTCCGCGGACGCCACCCCTGCCGGCAGCTGAGAACTGTATGCACAGCACATTACTGCGAAGCTCACAGCCCTTCCACAAAGGAGGTCTATCTCCGCAAAACAGCGCGAGGGAAGTAGTATCCGGAGAGTCGATATCTTGATGTTCAACATTGTGTGACGACAAACAAACCTGCTTACCCTTTCTAAGTATCCATGGGTGGCCAATGGAATGCAACTAGAACTTCATAGCCACAAAGCTGTTATTGTTGGGTATTTTTATGTCAGTTGATAGAGTTATGGTCCGGGTCATATTTTGTATATTTCTGTAGAATGCATACTATACGAACGTCATGTCCTTGGTAGAATAACTCAGCTATGCATACAGAGTGTTTCACGAAACGAGAGCCTAATTGTTCCTGCGAAGAGCACGCATCGCTTAGGAAAAGGGTGTAATATTGGTTTCTGCCAAAAGGAAAATGTAGGAAAAATAAGTGTTTGATATAATTAGGTTAATAATCACTTTTAGTTATCATCTTTATAATTCTTTAATTTAAAGGTATTATTTCACTTAGAAACATGGTGGGCATACTTGAAAACAATTAAATCAATAGGGATAATAGGAATGCACAGCCTTTTACGGCGCTCTATAAAATACATTCAATCCGGACATGCTTAAAAAAGGGGGGAGGGGGGGGGGGTCTTAGCAGACAACGCAAGGAAACACAAATATAAAGCTAAACTAGGGACACCATAACTTTTTACACCCTACGATAAAGAATAACCGCTGTACAGCATTTGTCGGATCTAGAAAATGTCTCTTTGGAGCCAGCGTCATGCGGCAAAGCCCATATGACGAAGTCAAGCTAGCTTTATTTGAATGAAAATTTGTTAAAGCAAGTAGGAAGGCGAGCAAATTGCCGGGCGAGATGGTTTTTCTCTTAAGTAGGCAATATGTTACTGAATGTTTTGCTATCACCAGTTAGCTCAAGTCGCTGTTAACTTTAAAAAGAACTAACAAAGAAAAAGTGGAGTTCTTTTTTTTAAATTGTGAAATGCAATTTTTATATTAAAAATGCGTTGCGTTTCTGCATTAATAACATAGGTAAAATACTACAATAATGGCTTAGCATACTTTTATATTTTCGTAGAATCCGAATCCATTTAAAGATCATCATTATTATATATTTTGCGTTTTCTTATTAAAAGTATTTCGCTGGTCAATAACTTGTGAATCTGTTTCTAAAACGTGTTTATCTTACGTGTTCCGTAAACTTTTTTGCAGAGGAAGATTTTATTGTAATTTTTAACACTGTGTGAGCATGTCGTTAACCTTTCATAAAACATGTAGAAAAAATTATTACTACGTTCATGTTTCAGTGTGAAATTGACGGTTGTGCAAAGTACCATATCAACACCTTGGCAATCTCCCCGCCTCGAGCTTCGAAATTTTATATATCCTGAAGAACATTAGCTACGGCGTTCGCATATAACTGAATGCGCCCCCCAGAACATGGCTTTAACATATATTTATTACATAGAAACTTGGAGGACGCTTAAGCTTCGCCTTTAAAAGTGGACCGCGATAGCGTTAGTGGGCCCCGTTCGCATCGCTTTCTTATTCGACGTCCTAGCGTACCTTGCGTGTCCTAGTCAGTATCGTTTCTAGCTCGCGCAACCAAAGAATCGTGGGTTCGAATTCAGCCTAAAATTCTTCAATTTTCTAAAGGCAAATCAATTACTTTAAGAAGTGAAATCACTTGAGACATGCAGCGAGCTATAACTCGCAATACATGTCATGTTTTTAATCACTTTTATTTCACGTGTGACATCACGTTTCAAGTGAGCGTTGTGGGTTGCATGAAATTCCCGCGCGAGGTCATGTGGCTGTGACGCCATGGTCCTATCGACCAATCCAAAGTCGCGTCAAGCCACTGACGCCGGCTTTTCTGCGACGCGAGCTCCTTATCGCTACCGCGTTAATAGATAAACAGATGACTCGAATTATCATTACGCGATCTGACGTGGAAATGCCCTATTATGTATAAGCGTTTACATAGCACCATTCAACAATATTGACCGAACTTGCACGCCTTTCTGGAGTACAGTCGACTTTCGCACAACAGGTGATGCAATCGCTCTGCCCCCCTCCCCAATATCAGCGGTTACATTAGATGTCTTGTGTATCGTACTCAAATAACGTGTTTACTACTACTCGTTTCATCTAATATATAGATGTAACAAGTATATTGCAAGTTTAAAAAAGAGCATTAAGAGACTAAAAGTTTAATTCTTGCTACTAACAAGTAATATTAAATTTCTTGCTTCCTATTCTAGAAAGCAGCGCTTTGTAATCATTATTCCTTCGTCAACTATATTCTTGAATCCATATAACTGTCTCAAGTACTTGCTTTCAATAATACAGATAACAAACCCCCTTACTGAAATTCTAATTATAAGAAATCCATACGAGTAATAAAACGAGTTCAAAGTTACAAGAATGCAATTGCAAATTACAAAAAATAAAAGTTACAAGAAAGCAAAAGAAAAAGGTCAAGAAAGCAATACCGTACTGCGTACCAGAGAATACTGATTGAAATTGATCTGTACAAAATGGACGCCCGCAATGCAGCCAGCAAGAGGTCTGCATTGCGTGTCCTTTCCACACACACAAAAAAAAATGGAAAGTAACTAGTTAGAAGAAAAAAAAAACACGTTCATCGACAGTTCACGCGTGCCCATCGATCTAAATATAAATCGAAGGGAAAACATCAGGAGTGCACTAGGTCCTCAAGGGAAATCTTTGCGTTCGCAGGAAACGTGAAAGCTTGTGCTGCTGAAACTGGAAGTAAAAGAAAAAAGATAGCAAACATGCCAGTTCGCGAAAGTGTTTTGGTAAGTGCCGGCATCTTTCGAAAATAGATATGTACATGCTCAATGCTTTTCTTGTAGTGAGAGCGAAGCGTGAACAACGCCATGGACGTTTCAAAGGATAACGGAACTGCTAGTGGCATCAAAATTTAACAGGCGTGTGCATAAACACATAGAAGAATGCTTGTTTTTGAGTTAACTGGATCCCTACCTTAATGCCTCCCCCTCAGAGACAGTACGGTGGAAGTGTTGGATACCACGACCATTCCGCGACACAAAGCTGTCAAAGAAAAACAAGAAGTATTGTTTAGAGAGCTGCGTCTGCCAAGGCGCATACGAGGAGACACGAGAGCGTTGAAGAGAGCTACGTTGCGAGTATAAGACGGATTTATTAGTTATACGATATACGTTAAAAGTACACAAGAAGGAATTCGTCGGATGCTGTTTCTTTAGTACACCAAGACCCAGGCGCTGCTCCGTATTAAACCTTCACTGAATTTTTAATCACGCTTTAGGAAATCATTTTCTCAGCCACCAGTTCGCTCCTCAATATATTTCTCAAAAAACCATTAGGTGATCTCTCCTTGTTTTTCTTTCCCCGTATCCAATCACTATCATCGCTGGCAGCGTTCTGTTTATTGGGATTTCGGGTCTCTGTAGTGCTCGCACATTTATGCTCTTCAGAAGTGAGTTAGACCTGTCTGCATCTTGTGCGCACCTTACGGCTTCGTTGAACATCCAATTTTGCTTTCTCTTCAAAGTGTCATGCTCTCATTGTCGCCCTACGAATTTCGCAAAAAATTGTACTATCCTTTTTATTGAAATGATTACGCCTCTACTCGCAAGCAACCTGATACGGTCGTCTATCTATATTTTCAGCGGAACGGTGGAGTTCTCAAGTCAATACAACCACAACGATGATGAATCGAACAGAACGCAAAGCTCTTACAAATTTGAGTTTCATGCTTCAACTGTGTATCACGTGCCGTTCAAGTTATTTGATTTATACAGTGAAAATACCGCCCATCATAATCTTTCCCAGTGTACTGGTTGCCGTTTCGAGCGGGCTCCGCTTGTTTTATAGTGTCGACATATTTAACATATGTCATCGTGCATATCTCGCAAGTATAATCATATGTGAACACTCTAAAAATTGCATGCGCGTCTAGTTACCCGCAAAATACTCAAAGAGCCAATCATTGCGATCTAAGAAATCAGCTCTGCGAATGATGAGGCGGAACATCCGTTTAGACCTTAAAATGAGGTCCGCGCTGTGGCCTTACGCAATTCAAAGCGTCATACTTACATTGCGTAATGACACAGCGCAGACTTCATTTTAAGGTCTAAACAGATGTTCCGCCTCATTATGCGCTGAGCTGATTTCGTAGATCTCAGAGATTGGCTCTTCGAGTGTTTTTACGTGTAAAGTAGACGCGCAAGCATGTTTTAGAGTGTACGCGTATGCGCACTTGAACGTAAGCAAAAAGAACGTCGCATTGATTACGCCAGAATTTCTGTCCAAACTAGTTTTTATTATAAAAGTACACAGATCTCACTAAGTGTTCCACGCATGCGTGACGTCACTATAAATGTAGTTCACAAAAGGTAGACGCCGGTGCAAGAGATAGCTCGAGCCGTCTCGTGCAGACTCCAGTGGGGTTGTCGCGCGTGCAGAAAAACTTCAGTTCTCATGATGGACGGCGACAGCGGTGGCGTACTCAAACTAGCTGTTGACATCGGTCTCTTGGGGTATAAATTTAATTCCAGACAGTGTTCGTGCACAATTGTAGCACCAATTTTACAGTTTTTTAATATTTTGTTTTAGCTTGGAGAAAACGATTCCTTCTATAATCGCAAAGAGGATTACAACGGCGGTTATATGCCTACTTTCGATAACGTATTGGCTCCAGCCGCAGTGTCAACCCCATGAAAGGCAGCGAACGCGTGCTGGAGGCAGGGCAACCCATAGAAACATCTTGCCCTTCTCATTCCGCCAGTGACTAAAGTCTATCTCTCAGTACCGTAACCAATACTAATAGGTCAAACCAATATTTAAACAAAACAGTTTCTTCTGTTTTGTTCGTATACAGCTAAAATTTCATGGGCTTCACCTATGCTGTTAGGGATTATTCAGATATTTCACGTGAAATGTTTATATAGATAATTTTATTGTTTACCGTACTTTCCGGACTATAGTCCACACCAAGTACTCTCAATGGCAAATCCTGACTAAACAAAAGACGTTTTCCTCGATGGCCCTCACCCAGTGGATTATCCGCACCTAGTGAATTGTTGGCAGGTAAACAAGTCTCATGAACAGCACACCTTGACAAATGCTTGCTTGATTAGCGTATACAGAAGCATGCATCATACCGAAATCTTAATTAACATAACTTATATTTTACAAAAATTCCCGACATTTCGTCGTAGCAAGTGATCTTGAAGAAACAAATCATTGTTTAGTCGGCATCTGTAGGTAGCCCGCACCTGGTAAAGTTTAAACTTCTAAACATGTAAAAGGCAGTAATCACAATCGAGTGTGCTTGGGCCTATATTCTGCAGTGCCTGATGTCCCTTCCTGTGGCCATCGTTTTATCTTTAACAAAAAACATACTTATCTCGGTAGCCTTCTTTAAAAAAAAAGCAGTATGCCCGCGATTATGACGCCGCTTGGAAATTCATTAGACCACATCATTAACCCAGATAAAGTTGAATGGGCATTGAGCAAAAGTCAAAACCAGGCTTCCTTTTGTCCCCTTTTCGTTCAGCGGTTTTTCTGGCGGTCGAGTGAGAGTTATAATCTTTTCCTCTTCAATGCAGGGTAACGGCGGGGCACAATGGCGACGAGGCTGTGAGGCCACGGTTCATTAAACGGAGGAGGAAAGTGGGCATGGAATTCTTTGAAGTCAATTGAACTCGTTGAGTAAGGGTGTAAATGGGCGAAGGAGGCACCGAAAGATGCGAAAACGCGATCTTAAAGCCGTCTCAAATTAACATCCGTTACCAATCCGTACTTGGGAGCATTCATTCTAAATTTAGACGTAATAGGCGTCATAACGCCTGAAATTACTATATTTGGAAAGTAATGTCTACGTAAGAAAGACATTATCTGTATGCGTATTGAAGGGACACTGAAATCTAAGATACTTTCTTAAAAAAACTTCTTTGGCATATGTTTTTCTTATTGGTTGAAGAGATGATTGACAAAGTTAATGTTCGTTGTAAAATTGTTAATATGTACCGTAATAGTAATTTTATCGATAATAGTTTTATGTTTTATGTGCAAAAAAAATCTAGACAGGGCCAATATTCTTTTCAGAAGTATCTCGAAATAACAAGGCTTTCCGCTCCTGTCTCAAACGATAACCAACATGGCTGCTGGCGTTTGTGGCGTGCTTAAACGAGCGTAGCTCGTTCAGCTCGTTTATTGTATGGTGCCTTGAACGAGTCTACAACTGGTGTGTTCACCACGTCCAAAAAAGTGGTCCCTCTCTTTCCGTCTGATGACGCCATAGAAGTGTCATGCTGTCGCCGGTCCTGATCCTGGCGGCGTCCCAACAGCGGTGGTGTATGTGGCACAGGCCTGTTCTGCTGCAGGTCGCTCTTCAGTATGGCAGCCCACGGAAGTTTCGGCAGCCAGAATTTGGGACGCCGTGACGACAGCGACACCCAAGTTCGTTCGTACTTTTTCGCCAGAATTTCTACGGTCAACCGCTAGGATCGTGACATTGAACAGCATGACACACCGGCTCTTATGACGTCATTTGTTGCCACTTCGGGACCACTTTTGATGTATGGGCGGGATAGAACGCTAAACACACCAGTCGGAGGCGCGCTTCAGGCACCATACTTTATTGTTATGAGTGCGAATTGTTCTGCGTTCACCCAGGTGTTTAGAGCAAGACCTTATCAACCGACATGGTTTGCAGCAAACAACTGTCGCAAGTACGGGCCTTCGGAAGCGCTGTGCGGATGCATGTTTTCATAGTGGTACTTGCCTAATCCTAGAGTCCCACCTCAACTATGTACCTTGATCTGGCTTGACTTGTTACTTTGAGCGTGTTGATACTGAATGAAGATGTTGGTTCCCGTTAAGCGGCCCCGCTGGTTTTCATGGTTTCAATACCGAGAAGATACGGGTGTAGCACGATTGACCCGCCTGGAGAATCCCCGTTGCAGAATCCCCTCGTCATTAGCCCTACGTTTCGAAAACCCCGTATCCCCAAGTGCCAAACCCCGTCCTCACAGCCCCCGTGCCACCCTCTTCGCGCTTCAATCAACATTGTTCTGTATCTTTACCTAATCCGTTGAGGGAACAAAATAAGGTTAACATGAATTCCAGAAAAACCTAGAATGACGTGCTAGAAGTGACCAATTGCATAAATCTGCATAACCAGCGATGCACCTTGCTGTCATAGCGGTATACTCAGACGTCGAATTAAAGACTTTATCTACTACCTAAGTGGATACAAATATTTTTAGGAACAGGTAAGAATGGAAGTTGAGTTTGGTGCTGTATATGTAATAAGTGCGGCGCCATGAGCTGCTGTTTTTTGTTTATTTTTTAATAGTTTTGACAGAGCCGTTGGAACTGTGAATCCGCGTGTGCTTCAGAGTCGGCGAAAGCTTTGGTTCAATGCTTATTTATAAAAACTGTAACTTTAAATATTTTGCCAGTGACTGATATTTTCTGTGTGTTCTCACTTGTAACGTCACAAGATGTGAATATGTATAGTGTACGCCTGAAGAACGGGACGCTTTGCCCAATTATTCCTTACTTCAGTCCCGAGTACGGCATGATTGTTACACAAGCTCGCCTGCACACTTACCGTCTCTTAGTTAAAAACAGAATGCTCCGCCCTAGCGCTGAGGACCCGGCCACCTGACACGGGGGATTCGCGTCATGGGCTTCCGAAACTGGGGCTTTTGAAAACGGGGCAAAAAGGACGGGGCGTTTGCCACGGGGCATTTGGCACGGGGTTTTTGACATCGGGTGCTTTCGTGCACCACCCGAAGACACATACACATGTGAGAATTTGCGAGCCATTTGGCTGGAGGCAATCGGATCTTCGGCTCGCATCAAGTTTGTCTAGGTATGTTCCCATTATTTCTGTTTGAAGGGCAAGTTGTTCTCAAGGTTTCCTGTGCGCTTAACGTGTCGAAACGAATACTTTTAAATCGCGTTTTACTTGTTCGTTATGACGCTCAGCCATCTTGCTCGCGGATGCCATGCGAAAAAATGACAAGAGCAGAAAAACCAAAAGGAATGCATATTTATTTTGACATGATGAACAGTAACAGCGTCAAAAAGACAGGGACAGAGAAAGGAAAACATGCAGGACTACCAGCGCTTGCGTGTCCTGCATGTTCTTTTTCTCTGTCCCTGTCTTTTGTGCGCTGTTCTGTTCATCATGTCAACATACCAACTAGCCCAACTTACAACACTTCTGCATATTTATTTTGTTCATTTTTTAGTCCTCTCGTTTGCTTTTTACCTCACATCGACAGGCGCTGACAGACGCTTGGATGGGACCGTGGCCTGTGCATGATGAAACGCTAGAACGCCGCTTTGATCGTTCTGTCTTTCGAGCGTTGCAGAAGTTTTTAAGCGGCGGCGAAATAGCAGACGGACGAAGGCGAAAACGGACGCCGATGCGCAGCTTTTATGAACGCGTCTTAGGGGCAATTCAGACGATGACGATAGACGGCGGTGGAATAGCAGACGATGCTGGAGGCTGGCGCACATCTGCTCGCACGGCTAGCAAGCGGTGTCAGACGCCCCACTAGACGCATCGAATGTCGCGAAGGGGAGACACTAGGCTTTCAAGCGTGTTTGGCCGAGCAGCCAAACCAATCCATAAGTAATGGGCGGGGAGGGCCATCGAGCTCGAGTAAACTTATAGCCGTGCCACACGGGCAGCTCGAATGCCATTTACAACGAATGACATTTGAGCGGACGGCCAATAAGCACGCGACACTCCGGGCGTAGCGCGTTCCACGCGGGACAGATTTCGAGCTGATTCGCCGATCACACAAATGTCATTCGTTGAAAATGGCATTCGAGCTGCCCCGTGTGGCACGGGTTTTAGAGCGGTAAACCAGCGGCCAAAAGGGCACCCCCGTGGTTGCCACCATCATGCCCGTCTGCCACATTAGTGATCACGTGACGTAAAGATGTCTGTGCACAGAGGTGGGCCAGATTATGACCAGCATGGCCGTGTGCCAAAGTTTACTCGATCGCATTCTAGGGTAAAGGTTATGTACCTTGGCGTTCGAAAACCTACCCGCAACCAGTTGCTCCGTCTGTCTTGTCATGTGACATGACCTTCCGGTGTAACTCCTATATATTCGAGTACTATGTGAACACAACCGCAGTTGGCCCATCTGCTGACCATGATCTGGCCAACCTGATCTGGTCCATCTCTTGGCGCAGTCATCTGGACGTCACGTGACCACTAATGTGGCAAACAGGCAAGATGGTGTCACCCGTGGGGTGCCATTTCCGCGGCATGCCGTAGGTTTCGGTTTGCCGCTCTAATGTGATACTCAAGCTCCTTGGGCTGGGCGCGACTTAAAGCGGGCCGTAATCTCCATCTAAATTGCGTGTAACGGTGTTAATGCAGCGTAATTTCGTTGTTCGTAAAAAATGTACTAAAAAATACTTGTCCCACGTATGCCTTTAAAAAAATTGCATTGTCCGTTTCAGTGCCCCTTTATGGATGATAGAATACACCAGATGCCCAAAAATGCTTTATTGTATCAACTTGTGGCGTCAAAAATTATATTTTTAACGCGGAATCTGGTTGCCCGACTGTTCAATATTTTTGATTATATAAAGAACGGGACTTTAAACTATTTGGCACTTCACTCAATATTGCAAAGGCGAGCATTGGTGTCCTTTGATCGTACGCGTGCTGCAAGGCTTAACTTCCGAACATATAAACCAAATCAACTCTCTGACGTCACGCCACTAGGTGGCGCTGCTCTATGTACTGATCATGCGCAAATGCTTTGCCTCGCGCGAATCTGATCTCTGAGCGTGCGCATTGCCCACACCCGGTGTGGGCAACGGCGGGTTTTTTGTAAAGAGTGTGTAAGTCGATAAAAACGAGTGTGTTATCAATGTTACCTTCAAACAAATCAGAATGAGCGCAAATTATATTGTCACGTGCATGATCGAGAAGATAGCTGCTCCATTTATCCGGAAGATTCGCGTAAACTCTTACCCCGAGCATAGAAGATAAGGAGGCCAAAATGATGCCTAGTCTGTCTCGCCCTAGCTCTTTCCTGAAAGTATTAGGTCGTCGAATATTCCAGATGACGAGCATAGTGAATAAAGAGCCGTGCGCCGTATTGCCGATTCATTCGCGGATTTTCTCTCGCCATAGCCAGCTGTTACGCCGACGCACCGTCGCTTGCCGTTGCCACCGTCGACGCTCACTGCAGCATTCTCGACGTGTGCCCTTTTTCGTTTCTGGCACAAGTTCGCCACCCATTAAATAACTAGTTTTTTCCGCTTCCTCCGGCCTCATTTCTGTCATTCGTGACAATATGTATATTGTTTAATATCCTATGCAAAAATGTTCCAGAAGCCGGGACTCATCATGATGAACCAAACCGTACCGACTTTACCTAACGAATAAGGCAATTTAATCAGATGTTTTGTCTGCCTTGCAGGAGAGAGACATCATCAGTGAAGCCACATTGGCAGGAATAAAAAAAAACACAAATCGTATTGAAGGAGGTCCGCGTACACGTTCGGGATTCGTATTGAAGGAGGCCGTGGTGAAAGTTGCAAGCCAATGAATCACTCCGGATGCACCATGACTCCAAGTAACTTCGTGAACCCCACCTTTGTTCGCGCGCCAAGGACGACGCATTCTCGAAGTCAAAACTGTTACCTGTTGTCCAATAATCGTCAACAAGTTCCATCTTTGCCCTTGTGGTATGTGTAGCCTTCGCCACGTCCCGCTTATGTTATTTTTTACGGGTGCAACATTTACGGCCGGTCTCACCAATATACGATGCGTCACAATCTAGACAATTCAATTTATACACAACACCTCACTGGGACACAGGGGGGGGAGAAGTGGGGGGTTAGCCTTTTTGGTTTAGAGACGAGGTTACGTAGGTTGAGATGAGGTTTGAAAGCCGTTCGGAGGTTTAAGGGGGCGAGCCCTACGAATTTAAACATCCGAACAGCTTTTAAAACCGCGTCTCAAACTACGTGACCTTCGTCTCTAAATCAAAAATGCTAGCCCCCACCTCCTCTCTATCCTGAGTCCCAGTGAGGTGTTAGCTATAAATTGAACTGTTTAGATTGTGGCGCATCGTATATTGGGGAGACCGGCCACAAACGTTGCACCCAGGTCTTGGCCAACTCGTCGAAATCCAACTCGTCCACGGCACATTCGCCGATTAGGCCAATTCGTCATAGGGTGACTCGTCGAATGAAAACTAGTGGGAGAGGCCAACTGGTTCACTCTTCTTTCAAAGCCGTTGTATGTCATTTTTGTTCTGAAATTTTAGAGCAAATACTGTCGTATAGTAATCCGTAAAATCGTGGCACAATAATTGACCGCCAGTGTGCTCTTTCTTGTCAAAGATAACAACTTGCCGCTATTACGGTGAACTGGGGACGCTCAATACGTCGCGCGTGTTCACCTACTCGGTCCAATCTTTTACGCAGGTTCGCGGTGACAGTCTACGGTGTCTCATTACAAAAATGTTAACCCACCTGGCCCACCCATTCAAGCTTCTTCGCGGTGGCACTCTGCGGCGGCTCACTGAAAAAAATAAGAAAGAAAAGAACAAAAGAACGATCTTGATATGACACATTCGTCAACTTGTCTCAAGCTTCTGTCCTGTCTTCGCTCTTTTGTGATTTTTCGTTCAGTCGCATAACCTAACAAGGACGTTGTCCCTAGTTCGCACACAAATAAAAATGTAGGTCAAAAGATAACAAGAAAACACGAACTTTTACCTCGGACTGTCATTCAACCCATTCGTCGAATTGCCCTTTGACAGATAACCCCTTCAACAAGTTCCCCACTCGGCGAGTTGGCTTTCGACGAGTTGGCCAGATCCCGTTGCACCCGTATGAAAGGATACAAACGGTACGTGTAGCGAAGGACGCACATGCTGCAAGGGCAAAGAAGGAGCTGGTTGACCGTAGTTGGACAACCGGTCACAGTTTGACTTTGACAATGCGTTGACCTTGGCGCGCGAACAAAGCTGAGGTCCACGAAAGTACTTGGAATCATTGTACATCCGGAGTCATTCATCGGCTTGCTGCTCGAACCACGGCCCCTTCCCAAAGTGTACGCGGAACCCCTAAACAGGATTTCTGATTGGTGTTTATCTTCTACCTGCTTCTTGGTTTCACTAATAATGTATTGGAGACGAAACGTCGGTCTAAACTTTTATATTTCTTATATAAATTCGGTGATGTTTGTTTCATGACATTTCCTAATAGGTATGGAGCGCTAGAATGACTTGCGATCTCTTTGCCGCATAAAAGTGGCGGTTCCGACATGTTCCCCGACAAAACGGGAATCAAATATCGCTAAATGAACAGGAATACGGAAATATGTAATTTAAAACAAAATAACACTAAAATTGGTGTCATTCGGAACGTTTTGGTTTACAGCGATAGTTGTTAGTGAGAACCTCCCCGGAGAATTGCGTGATCGCAAGAACGTATCACAGCAGACAAAAAAGAAACTAGAGGTGAACACTTAAATTAGCCAGTACTTTTTCACGTTCCGCCACTACTAATTGAACAGCGAAATCAGCCACGAATCCACTCGGATATATTCGCCGAATCCCGGACAAAAGCTCACCGCAGTAAAGCTCACTGAAGAACCGGCGGATGGGGAGAGAAGCTCACCGGCCATTGAGCAGATGCAAAAAAAGCTCACCGATTTTTTTCTTCTTTTCGTATGGAGGCCGTCGGATCATGCGTAACATACATCAATTTAGTATCATTAAAATTCGTCAGCTTTATAAAAACGAAAATTTTCTTCTTTTGTCCTTTTTGTTAAGTCTATATTGCTCCCAAATTAATATCTGCGGGTGAGTGCTTTCTGTGGTTTACTCTCTAAGCAACGAAACCCTAACTGAAAACTTTATTAACTTGGAAAACAGGAAAATGTCCAAAAACTTAATAATGTCTGCCTAGAACCTAAAAAACAAAACTGCAAATTATAAAAAGCCGGAAGCGCATTCGCAACAACGCGGTGCCTGATAGTATTTTTGAAGCTTTTTGTTAACCGTTCAAAACAGGATAGAACGGTTAGTAGGATATTGAGGTTTCTTTCTTCCACAAACAATGCACGTTTTTTAGCACTATCCACACGTTGCCTTTGTGTGATAGTGCCCTTCTACGGCGAACCACCCATGACCTTGAGAGCTGCACACTGTCACCGTTGTGACTCGTGACCTATATAAGAACTAGTCTTCTGTAAGGTAGCGAATCGGGCGAGTTGCTAAACGTTATACATATTAAAAGCAGCTCAAACGACGAATACAGAGTGAAGACAAGAAGCACGACAAGACGAAGCTGTTCTCGCAACTAAAAGTTTATTCGTGAAAAAAAAAAAAACGCGTAGTTGACATTGATTACATCAACAAACACATACTCATCTATCAGTCACCAGAGAACCTTCAGAGCTGAAACGGTTCACACACCGCTATTCATATTAGGTCGCAAAAAAAAAAAAAAAACTTTTATCTGACAGAGCTACCAAATGCGCACTGTTAAGCTGTCAATAAGTTTTGTTTTTTACGGGCGTCCCGTGTTCTGATTTTATACTTGCAGCGTCATTAATAGACAGAATTGGTGATTACTAATTTCTGAGAAATTAGTAAATCGGCCCAATAAACTCCAATAATATGACAAAACAGAGGACAATTATTTTTGCAAGCAATCATCTGCTAAGCTAATAAAAAAATTTAAAAATTCGGTGGCCTTTTTTTTTGCATAGGCTCATGAACCGGTGAGCTTTGCTCCGCATCTGCCGGTTTCGCGGTGAGCTGTGGCGAGCTTCTCTCCGCCGCCAATACTCACTCCCCCTCCCCCTCCGTGCTTTGGGGTGAGCTTTTCTTTGGTGAGCTTTTCTCCAATGAGTTTTTCTCCGCCACCAATACTCGCCCCCCCCCCCCCCCCCGTGCTTCCTTCTCTCCTTCTCTTCATATCACTTTATCTTCCCAGTTTCTTTCATATGCTGATCCAGGTGTATATCTGTCTTCTCTCTTTTATAGTCCCACCCAATTTCCTTCCCCTCGGAGCCAATTTCGTGAGCAGTCGGAGCCGCTGGTCGACGGTCGATTCTCATTAATACGGGTGGCTTGCGAACATCGCTCCAAAGTTTCCCCATTCCGTAATGATATGCGGCCAGGCCCCTTGAAGACCAGCCGACAAGAACCGCGCGTGTGGATTCCGAACGGAAACCCTTAGTCGACGCTCGTTGTCCTTGACGCTATCGTGACCGCTACTCGCCTACGTGATCGGTTTAATCTTCTACTTTGTCCACTGCCCTAGTCATACATCAGCTCTTCCTAGTCTGGTTACGCGGATACCAGTTATGAAAGCACGTACTTTTTGTTCATTAAAATTCGTTTGTCAACATCAATGAAGTGTTCATGAAGCTCGCATAGGTTTCTAAACAAAAACCCTGTAGTCGTGTTTTTTGCAGTCAACTGGATCGGCTTCAATGTAAAGTTGTCCTGCCTAGCTGATATTTCAAATTAGTTAATCAAATTTAATATCTTTTAATTTAAGTGAACGAACGTGAGTACGTAGATTTTATAGAAACGAGGGCACTTACGCTTTTTTTGTATGTCATATATGACATCGAGTGTATAAGCACGTCCACTGACTGGTATCTTTGTGACGCACTTACTACACCTAGAACTGCTTGTTAGTACAGATTCAATACTATTGTTTAGTTGTTTCTTTTCTTTTATAATCAAACGTAATATTTATTCATTATACATAGTGTGAAGGAAACCATTTATATGAGATAACATAATGCTTCTACCGTACTATAATCCTCAAGTCAATTTAATTAGAGTATAACTATAAAAAGTAGCAGCTTCCTAATTGATTGAGGTTTATATCAAAGCAAAATAATTTATTCCGCCACAGTACATATAATCAGCTAATCTATTATATGATATTGTAGTGCGTTATTATATTTTATTTTTAAGGCGTCTTGTTCTCGTTGCTTTCTGGTTGCTTTTTAATCTGCTTGTAATAAACAACCTACGAATTATATTTTAAATATCTTTCTTTTGTAACCATTGACCTAGACAGCAACTTTTGACATGGTCCAACTTAACTTAATTTTTATACAAATCAGGCTATCACATAATTTGTGGCGAGGTAAACACTTATCGATGCAAAATAAAAATTTGGAATTAATTCAGAAACTATTGAAATTACAAATTGTTACGAGATATACAGGAAAAAATTTTTAGACGGACGATTTCTGGTGAAGCAGGAACACAAAGCATTTTATCTGTAGTCATTATCTCGCTAAGTGACATAAACCTAAGAATGCGTCTGGTGGTAAGACTCGACATCAGTCTTTCTGTTTTTAAGAGTTTTGCAACTATTATTTGAACCGGGGCAAAGATAGAGATAAAACTGCGAAGTATCTGTCGAGTCAGAAACACAAACAAGGCTATGAACACTTAGCGTTGAAAGCCATCATGTATTTACAAAAAACCACAACACACAAACTAACATCTGACACACCAGGAAGTGCATGTTGTACCTCATATAAAGGGAAAAACCTAGTCAAGGACGAGAGCATCAAAAACCTTGGGAGACAACAAAACAGCTCGAGTCATTTAGATACGTGAAATAGAACCAAATATCAAAAGAGCGGCGATAAAGGGGGGGGGGCAGTAATAGGTGTTACGTCGCTCAAAACCTATCCAAGAATCACAAATGGCAAAGGTCCTATCACACCTGTTGCAAAGACTTGAAGGTGGGTCGCATTCTATTCCCGTAGCCCAATGTTAGATAAGAAAGACGGCCTACAGAATGTGTGCTCCCGAACGGAGGGCTCTGCCCCGAACATGAAGTTATTGAGAGGAAGCACGCTCTTCAGGACGGAGGCCCTTGGGGAGACGGCAGTTTTCCATGTTATTATACTCCTTTCTCACCTAAGTCCAACACTACAAACCGATAAAGTGAATCAATCAGCGCCAAAAGTACGTCGTCAAGGCGCACATATTTTTTCTTTGTTTTCTGTCAACAACCAAAACCAATCAGGCACAGTCAGTACGTCGCGATCCTGCCATTTTGTTTTTGTGTGATATGTTTGGCCAGTGACTGCAAACACACAAAGACAACGAGCGCCGCGACGATGTAAATTTGGCGGTGCCTGATTGTCTCTATGAAATCTTAGCGTCAGCTGCAGTGGGATGTAGTGCAAAACGGAGATAAATATTTCTTTAAAAAGACACCTAAATATTTTTGAAAAATGAGACTCGTTATTTTTTTTTAATTTCGCCCCCCCCCCCTCTTTCCTTTCCTTTTCCCTCAAAACAAAAATAGAGCTTTGTTTTAATATTTACGACGCTCGGCGCAATTCAGGGGAAATTCACCACCCGCTCTAGGCCCCGCCACCTTGATGGTGGGCCCGCCCACTACTACTGGAATGCCTTGTCTGCTCGGCCCTTGTTGATCTCAATGACAATTGCTGGATCGCGTTTGCCCGCTCCGCGAATGCAGCCACTGGCGGCCATCTTTTTGTTAGAGTTATATCACCTCTAGCCAAGGTAAAGCTGCTGCAGCCACTATCATCCATCTATGGCAGACAGCGTTGTGGCAGTTTGGTGGCAAGCTGAGATAAAATAGCGTGGGTGATAATTCGCGCTTGATTGAAAATGTTTGACGAAACATATTTTTGAAACCCTGCGTGAACGATAGCCCGATCTTTAAGGACCCGGCGAAAGTTCTACGAAAGCACAGCACCGGGGAAAAGAAGCACAGCACGCATCGAAAGAAGCATCGAAAGCAGACGCCGGTACGGAGTCTGCTTTCGATGCGAGCTGTGCTGCTTTCCCCGGTGCTGCGCTTTCGTAGAACTTTCGCCGGGTCCTCAAAGATGAGGCTACCGTTCACGCCGGGTTTCAAGAATCTGCTTCGTCGAACAACTTCAATCAGGAACGAAACATCACCCACGGTACAGTGTACTAGATCTACGGCTATTTTATGGCAGCCTGCCACCATTGCGCTGTCCGCCATATTACTATGATGGCTAGAGATGATATAACTCTACCAAAAGATGGCCGACCGTGGCCGCATTCCCGTCCATAGGCGGAGCTGGTCAAACGCGATTCAGCAAATAGACATGCCAGAGATCAGAAATGGCTCGAGCCTAGTGCCTCCCAGTCACGACGTCCGGTGCGCCTTGTCTGGCGTCTGACACCGCCTGCTAGTCGTGCGAGCAGACGCGCGGAAACCTCTGGTGTCGTCTGCTATTCTAAAATCGTTTATCATTCTCTGCAACGCCCGTAAGAGGCAGCCATAAAAGCGGCGCGTCCATGTCCGCCGTCCCTTGCGTCGGTCTGTTGTAGGATTAATGCGCCCAACCAGGGGGCGCTCCGAAATTGCGATGGTAGCGCCACTATGGTGCCTGGAATGGGTCTCCGATTGGTCTGTTTACCGCGTCCAAAAGGTTGTCCCTCGATTTCCGCCTGATCACGTCTTGTGGAGCGTAAGTTCGTCCGCTTCTTTCACAGGGGTAGTCTGTCGATGGGCATTGAAAAGCAAAAAAAAAAGTTAAAGGATTTAACAAAATAAATATGCAGTCTCTTCAGTTATTTTTGTTCTTGCTTCTTGCATAGTGTCGGAGAGCGAGGTGGGCGAGCGTCATGACGAACAATTAAAGCGTGACCTAAAAATATTGCATTTAGTGAGCCAGGTGCACAGCTCAAAACTTGAGAGCTAAGTCCTTCTGAAGCAAAATGACGGAAACATACTAGGACAAAGCTGATGCGAGGCGAACGGACGATTGCTTCGAACGAAATCACTGACAATGTCTTACATGTGAAGATTACCTATCCGTGCTTAAATCATGGTCGCAATCACGACAGTTTGCACGATTCTCAGAGTTGTGAGGCCGCTTTTACAGGAAGCGAAACATTTATCCAGCATAAAAACGCGCAAACAAACAAATCAAGCTATATCAAGCCAAATTTCTGAGGTGGGACGCTTGTCTTACGCTACTCTCGCTACTGAAACATGCACTCGTGCAGCCCTTACTTACTTGCGACCGTTGTTTGCTGCAAACTATGTCGGTTAAGGATACCATTTTCTAAACACCTCGGTGATCGCGAAATCGACTCGCACCCACTGTAAGAAGAGGCGAGTTCAAAGAGCTACGCTGAGTGTCAAACGCACGCCGCCAACGGCGGCAGCCATGTTAGTCATCGTTCAAAACCGGAGCGGAAAAAACGATCTTGTAATATTGTTGAGAACAACATGATTACTCTATACATATGATTTTTCCTCATACATGAGCAAAAATCGAATAAAAGACTATCACTGCTCGGAGAACCAATTTTGCAAGGAACATTTTACATGTATGTCATCTCCGTAGCCAATGAGAACCCACAAATGGAGCGTAACAGGGTGCGTTCCTGGGCCGGGCCTAGAGCGTGCTACTTCCACCTAAACTGGGTCTAACGATGTAAATATTAGTAAAATAATTATTGTTTGCGTGGAAAATATTTACCAGAAAGATACTTGCCTCATCTGGGCACGTTTTTTAAAAAATGTTTCAGTGCATGGTTTTTTTTAGTTCGCAGCTTCACATCAATAAGCGTGGAATGCAATAACGTTATCGGACCCCGTTTGCATCGCCTTTTCTATCGCTCCTCATGCTCTTACTGCCAGTAAGCAGGAAGTGCGGCGGACATGGCCCAGTCAATAGCATGTCTGGCTTGCCACCATTAGGTCGTGGGTTCGGATCCCACCTAAAACTTCTTCAAATTTTCCTTGAAGGTAAATTAATTACTTTATAAAGCGAAATCGTTTGAGACCTACTGCGAAATTGAATTCGTATTACATGCCATGTTTTTTAATCAAATTCATTCTGCACATGACTTCACGCCTCACGTGAGCATTGTGGGTCCTTCGAAAATCCCCCGCAACTAGGTCATGTTGCTGTGACCTCATGATGTTATCGACTGATCGGGATTTTCGCGTTACGCCTGCTTTTCTGGCATGCCACTCAGGCCAGAATTTCTGCGGCACGAGCTCCTTAACATTGTCGCTTTAAAACGCGCGCGCATGCGCGGAAGAGTTAGGTACAGGTGCTGTTTTCTTATTTTTACTCATGCGAGAATGGCGGGAGGGTGAGGCACATTTGTTGTACTCTTCTTATTGCGCGCATGTGCGGGTCGTGGGACGAGTATAGCTGACAAGATGTGCTGCACACTTCACAATGCCTTTTCACAAGGTGAGATTGCTGTACAAAAGCGTCGATGGGTTGAATTGAGTATGATCGTGCTCGACGTGCCAAAGAGGCGTTGGCGAAGAGATATCGACGCTTGGATGGGTATAAAAACGCAAGGCCGCTTCGTCCCGCTAGGAACAATCCTCGAAGCAGAACGAGTCCTCATCAGGTGAAGGTGAGGGCGAGATTCCTTCATGAAGGGATTGCCACACACTGTTACCTCCACGTCGGCTTCAGATGATCCCGTACTCGTCGTGGAAATGTTCGCAACGAGATAACAGCAGTTTACAATTGAAATATATATATATAAATTGTAGCGCTAGCTACACTGGCCGAGGTTGAGCAGTTTCGCGTGGCTTTCATAATGAGCCGTACTCCGTGCTGCGCAAGCGCGAGGAGCACTGACGTCACACGGCGCACAGCTGGCGTGCCGGAGCCGCCGCCGCCGCGGGCTCTACCGCCCCCGTACGCGCCTCGCCGGTCTTCGCATTTCAGAGGAGTGACGTCATTGCCGCGGCAGACGCACTGGCGCCGCCGCGTGCCCGACCGTGTGCCTCCGTTGCGCAGTAGCCAAGTCTGACGCTGCACCGGAGCTTCTTGATAGCGCCTCTCATTTTGTGCGCATAAGCTCACGCTACGTATATCCTGGCATAGCCGACCTAAGCCACCGCAATTTCTTTTTTTAATCTCTGGAAAAGTTTTTTACTTTATAAATGTGCTTATTCATCAGCTTGCCCTCTATTGTACCTAGTATAATTACCCGGTTTAGGCCCGAAAACGGCAAGCGCAGCTTCGTGTTTCTACGATAATGGTGAAAAAATAATAATTCATGAGCGTGAACGATGGGGCACTTGAAAGGGCGCATCGCTACTGTTTTTCTATACGGCGCGCTGGATAAACTAATTACTGCAATCAATCCCAATGGACCAACGGTGAGGTATCTTCAAGCGGCAAATCATATTTGGTAGTAGGACGTTCGGCGAAGTTCGCCGCCCAACCTTTCTTCTAATGAAGATAGCGAGGCGGAAAGACCAGCGGAAAACAGGCCCAGAAAAAAGCCGAACTTCGAGCGGCGTGGAAAAAGAGACCTGCGGCGCCAATTTGGCAGCAATCCAATTGGCAGGGTGGTGGCTAGCCGCTACGGTGATGGACGGTTCCTTGGCCGCTATCGACAATATACATTGATCGTTTTGCCCGCGGCAACGCTAGCATCATTGATCTTGAGTCTCTGGGTTTCTTCAACACAGATAAAGACAGTAATTTTCTGGAGAAATAATGGGTAAAAGCAAGCTAGAAAAAGGTGAAACATAATTTCTCCGAAACATTTAGGAAGGCGATAACAATGCTGATCATAAAGCGAAACTGTTAAAATATCTGCATAAAGTCAAGCTAAATCTAGCCAGGTTCATTATTGTATAAATCTGCGACAAATATGCATGATCCAAACTATAATTTTAAATTTTAACTGAAGATGTATTGACTAAACATAAAACTTCTAGGTACTGTAGACGCCGTTTTTATATATATATTACCTGAAGATAACGCTTAGATTTATTAATTTTGGTCAAATATTTCCACGTGGAATTTACAATCGCCTAAAAATATTTGTCAGAAAACATATTATTCTTGCAGCCATAGACTACCCAAGCCTGATTGAAACCAGGGTAGCAATTCCAACGCTCGCATAATTCAGCAAATCAGCGGGGTCGCTTTTGCGGGAACCAACATCTTTATTCTGAATCAACACGCGCAAAGGAAGAAATCAACTGTAGAAAGAGTAAGTAAACAGGCGAGCCGGTTGATGTTTAGATATTTGAAGAAAAAAATACGGAAGCGACGGACAAAAAAGGGGACAAACACAAAACGTTTTGTGCTTGGCCCCTTCTTCGTCCGTCATCTCCGTTTTTCTTTTCTTTAAAAATGTGAAACAATTTCAGCCACTTTGAACATCATAGTTGAAGTGGACGGCTAGGCTTAGGCTGGTCCCGCTACAAAACCAAGCACCCTCACAGCGCTTTCGAAGGCGCGTACTTGCGACACTTGTTCGCTGCAAACTCGGTTGACGAGATCTTCCTCTAATCACCTCGGTGAACGCAAAAAAACTCGCACTCATAAAAATAGACGAGCTCAACGAACGTAGCTCGTTGAGTGTACGCCGCAAACGCCGACAGTCGTGTGTGTTATAGTTTGGAACCGAAGCGGAAAAGCAATAATGGCATATATTTGAAAACAATAATGATTCAACCTAGATTATTTGTTTATCACACAAATATATTGTCGCCTTAAATACTATTATGCCACGTAGATACAATTTTACAACCAACGTTTCACACGTCAATAATCTCTCGAATCAATGAAAGCCGATAAAAGGAGCTTAGTTTTGTAAGCAGAGGGCGAGGCCTAGAGCAGGGCTGTTTCCACCTAAGTAGATGACCGGCGTATGGTAGCGGTCGCAAAGCACTCTGGGTATTCTTCAATTCCGGTTCGTAGCCAGCAGCCGACGCAGCACCATGACGGCCATGGCAGCATGGGCGGGTGTTGAACCAGATCAATTTGTGCCACCTCCCCTGCTGTCGGGTTTTACCTACAAATTTCTAACCATCTGAAGTTACTTCTGCGGATATGTTAAGTAGGAATCGGTACGCAGAAGCATTGAGAACGGCCACGAAAGCGCGGAGCGAGTGCGGCCGACGGCGAGCTGCACTGGCGCGGCGCTTTCCGGATCTTCGCATGAAAACTCAGGCTAGGTTAGCTGTTTTGGTTTCTTTTTGAGCCAGGGTTCTTCATTGCCTTTTGTTTTTGATGGTTACGTTAGATCACATCACCAACTAAAATAGGTGCGAATGTGCGCCGTGAGAAGCGGCTACCTGAACTGTCCTATCGGAGCTTTGGTGTACTTTCCTCGCCCGATCGAAAAGGCACTGCCGTTCAAAAGTTCCTTTTGACAACACCGGATTACGCGAGAACCCTTGCTTTTCAACACCCGCGTGTTTTTGTGCTTCAATTAGGTTGTCCACCGTGGGCCAAGTCTCTACCCCCGCAATTTTTTTTTGTGATGTTGAGTGGAAATTACGTATAAACATGCATCAATTTTGATGCGGGCTACGCAGGACCGCACGACCGCTTTTTTATTCGTCAATATGTAGGTTCTGCGTTGCTTTCGTTTATTTATTGCGAGCTGAGGATCATGTCTTTGGTTGTTGATATCCGTTGGTCGAGTTTCAATCAGTGCTCTTAAGTTATTGCACATTGTGAAAACCGACCAAGTTATGAATCTTGAGAGCCCGTTCACGCGAATACATACCAGTTGACGCTGCTGTCAATAAAACGGTCTGTCGACAAAACGTCGCGCAATGAACTGATTGTCTGCGAAGGTCGCAAGCAATCTGACATCTGCGAGATCGTATCCCGCGTTCTCACGGATGCGTTGTACGGCAAGCCGTGTTCACCCCGTCGCGGGTTAATCAAGACCTTTTCTGGCTGTCAACAGTCTCTGTCCGAAATCGTCATTCCGCGCGGCCCCAACCCGAAGAGCAGAAAACACGTTGTGCTGACCTGTAACAAAATGGGCAGCGCATAAACGGGCAACGACGCTTGGATGTTACAGGTTATACTTTGCTCCGTCACTCGTTTAACAGCAACGACCCATCACTGCTTTAGTTCTGCGTTCCACGAAAAACAGACCATGTTGTGCCCTTTATTGGTCGCGTTAGAACAACGTACCGCGGAGCAGTCAACCATTTTCACCACGGACACAGAACGGCTACCACACCTAGAAGGGCTCTCGATGCACCAGGACGAAGCTCGATCCGCACCGGACGAAGCGGAAGTGTAAATTCACGTGAAGCCTCGTCTCAGACGACGAAACTTCCGGCTCAAAAGCTGGTAACCAATAGCGTCCAACAGCGTAAATATTTCTCAAGAAATTTTTTTAATAAAAAAATTCACAAAAAAAAATTGTTTTTTATCTAAACCCTTAAAAAAATGTTTTTTACTTTAGTATTTTATTAAAGTTTCTGTTTTGAAGCTACATTTTTGCTAGATACTCCCAGTTTTACATATCACTTGTTTTTACTTCCTTAGTCAACGGAATAAAAAAATTATAATGCGATCGCAACTTCCCAGACCAATACGTCTAGTAATATTTTTCGTGTTTTTTTACGCAATTTTTTTTGCCAAACATTTAGCCCCTAGACCGTTTTGAAACAGCATATTTGTACTATTACATATTCTGCTCATGTCGGACCACTTATGCTCACATAACTGTTTCATATTCCTGTTTTCACTTTGTAGCACAAACGATTGAATCCGTTCACTCACAGCAAGTTTACTGAGGGATGTCTAAAGTTTGAACTTACGAGATTATATCTGCAAACATTTCTTGTGGCTCACTTTTTTTTAACCACAACACATTGAAGACGTGAATGGCTTGGTGTCCGTTAAGAATTCTAGATGTAAAAATAATCAAGGTAATATGCGAATGAGTGAATTGTACTAAAAATGGATATAATGATATTTTTAGGCTGCTAAAATGCCTGATCTTATTGATTATGTTTATGTAATATTATCATAGTGTCTAAAAAGCGACGAGTAATGAAAGTAATCCGTTACCAATATTCGTAACGAAAATACATTACAAATATTGCGGAAACTTACAATTACTGCCGAAATTTATACAAAAGTATTACCGCCGAAATTTATAATTTAATTGCCTGAGATTTGAACCTCGGTTCTTCTAATAACTGATAATGCTGTGACTCATTTATTAAAGAAACACGCCCTTCTTGGCTTTATCAAGTTCAATCTGTTTTTGTTTTGTGTTTTCGCACCAAGGCGCGTTGCCAGAGGAAGTCTTCATCGACAGATGTAAGGCATCTTTTTTTAGTTTTAGGCGCTTGTGACCTATCTTTTATTCAAGCTAAGACAAATAAATATTAAAACGACTGGTCGCAATTTGGTGCATTTAAAAGACCCGATCCGATCGGTATGCACAACACAGTCGGGTGAAAGCTGAAGCTGAAATGAGCAGGCGACAAGATCGAGAATTTATTTAGCTCTTTAAGCCCATAATTCTGATGCAACATCGGCAAGATGATAACAAAGTTACGCTAATCATGTGTCTAACGTTCTTCGAGCTTGTTATGACGATTATTTAAACTATCGCTTGTCGTTCTGCAGAGCACAACTGAGGACCTGCAACGCACAAAAATTGTATTTGGTGACCTCAAGCGCAGAAATGTTTGTTTCAACAAGGGCAAACCTATTTTCTGCGTCGTTGGTATTTACTATTGTAGAGTGTAGGTTTTGACCTATTTATTTCACGGTATTCAATACCTTCCCTGCCTTCCTCCGACTTCAGTAAACATTATTTCGGGGGTGTTGCAATAGTTTCAACACTTTCATATATGGTTTCGCCAAGATTTCATTCCTACGGTAAGGTTTAAATTCATCATCGCTAAAAAGTAACGGCAAGGATTATGAAAACACCGAAAGTAAATAAGTTGCAAACAAAAACGCTTCAATAAAGAAAGATCGTTGCTAGTGCTTTGTTTTTGTATAAAACATAATAGAAGCCACTTCCTCAAGAATGCAGACGACCTCAGGTGGCTGCATCCTTAGACCACTTTATATGCCTAGTAATCTTACAGATAAATGTTAATATTTTACGTGAGGTCCAGTTATGTGAGAACCATCCATTTTTAATTGAAATTTTATGTACATTCTGGTGACTGAATTTCATTAGTTCTTGAGTAAAATACTACATGTAAACTAACGCTTTTAAGGCACTTTAGACGGCCTGAAAAAATCGGTCTCCTCAACGTATCGCACTGCGATTTACTACAGAGGTGCAAGCAAGAAGTGAAAGGTATGCTTGGGAGAAGAGCATGTTGGTTCAAGTGACGGATGAAGAAAGAATAAACAATTAACACTGGGACAGCCCAGCCACATCTTTCAACTAGCAACAGACGACTAAAAATTCCACGGCGAGCAGCCAACTAAACCCAGGAGGGAAAGGGGGAAGAAGGGAGAGAATGGGAGATTAAGAAACGCGAAGAGCAGGTAAGAGAGGTGGGTTTATCTCGGATTTTAGAAATTCAACCTCAGTTTTCGTCAACAGGGGGATAGCTAGGGTTTCGCACGCTGTTGTTTGCTGTGGTCATGGCGAATGACTTTATTATCTCCATTCCGAATCTGCTGTTATGCCCCCCCCCCCCATGATTTTTGTTTCATCAAAGAGGGGATGACTAAGCGAACACGAACGGGCATGTGTGACTATGGGATGATAAGAATCTGGAGAGGCTTTAGAAACTTCGTTGATTATGTTCCCGGAGTCTGTGATTGGTGCATCTGCCGGTCTGACCTATGTATTGATGGCCGCAGCTCAAGGGAATGAAGTAAACTTTCTTCTCTTTGCAGTGTTAATAGTTTATTTTTTCTTCATCCATCAAATAGTGAATGTTTCCAGTGGAAAACTCAAGGAAGGAACTTGCCTTGTTCAGAAGACAAAAACAAACAACAGAAACCTGTTCTTTGCAATCTACTCCGCCACTTCGCAGACGATGCACGCGTACCGAGAAGTGCTGCCGACAGATGAGGCACGCGCGTCGAAGGAGCGCTGGCCGGTTCGGGTTAGGATGGCAGACGATCCTGCAAAAGAACCCCGATCGGTCGGCGCTCCATCGACGCGGCGTACGCCATCTGTTGCGCAGCACTTCTCACTACGCGTGCATCACATGCGAAATGGCGGCAAAATCGCTCAGGATTTTTTTCGACGTATGTTTATTGCGTGTTTTTTACTGTAAACTTCCACCATCTACTTGCACTTCAATAGTAAATCGCAGCGCAATACGTTAAGAAAGTGATTTTGGCTGACCCTCTAAAATGCCTTAGAAGCCTTAGTTTACATGCCGTAGTTTGGACGCAATGAAGATGTTTTCAGCCATTTAACTTCGCAAATTGTACTTTTTCTGATAGCCCGTTCACCACTTATAATACAATTTGGTAAAGTTCATAGATATTTGCGTGTGTACAATAACAGTTGTATCTCTATGCGTACTTCCTTTTTCCGTTCTAGCTTACACATGTTTTGTGTGAAAAAAAGATACAATAATATAACAATAAAGAGTGTTACTATTTATTCGGATCAACCTTGCCAGCGGTTTCTATAAGTAATTTTAAAGCTGTTCAATTGTTGTTGATTTTTTCATACTGAATTAAATCCTGCAGCTTCTCGGCCGAACACTTTTAATGATGTAATTATATATATTACGAATAAAGGAGGCTGACTGTTGGAGCAGTCCGTCGGTTCAACCCGAAGACAACGACGCTAATCACTGGCACGGGCTTGATGGCACCAGATCAAACATACCGTTTTCGCCTAAGCTCGGAGCCGGTCACACCCTGTCTTCTGTCCTCAACAACGAACGCGCTCCAACGAAGATTTCAATTTAATTTTTTCGCCGTATTTAATCAATATTAATACAGCGTTTCTTGCACCTCTCGATAATGTTTAAAGGTAAACTGTTCCACCGGGTTGGAGCCCGCACGTATTAGTCGCCTCCGTTCACAAGACACTGGAGAAGCGGCAGCATTGTCGAGGGACAACGCAGACTTTATGCACCGTACTGCCTTCTAACCGCTTCCTGCTTGTCTCTCCGCACAAATAGGTGGCTCACAAAGGCACGCTAACGACCTCATTAGGCGAGGCGCGTTTTAATGAACGGGGGACGACCTCGCGCGCAGCTCCCTTTTCTTGTGAGGGCAACGGAGGTGCGCACGTCGTGACCCCTCGTTATATGGGCACCGATAGCAGGGACGTGATTGCCGTATCGGCGCCGGGAAACTGCCTGAAGCAATGTAAACAAGGCCGTTTGCATTCATATTTGGCTGCTTTTTCCCATTCGATGAAACGCGATGGAAAAGATTAGCGAGAGTTGGGATAAAACCCCTGTCAGACTAACATGTTAAATGCCTTCTGAACGAACACCTTTAAAGAATATGCAAACCAAAATTAAAACTGCGTACTGAACCAATCGATGTAAATTTAATACTTTAAAGATAGGATATGCGACAATTGCTTAAACAGAATTATCTTTAAGATACTAGCGTTTAACAAAATAACATAAAAGAACATATCTGAGCAAGAAGTGTAAGGTAACCTTGCAAGTTATAGCTTTGGTGCCTGTGGGCAAAATCAAACAAAAGTCCCAAAATGACTTCCTTGTCTAAGAAGTATGGATCAGTATAATACGTCAATAATATCTGACCCTACGATATCCTTAAGTAAAACACTCTAAGAGAAAAACACTTATCCATATTTTTTGCCATTGCGCCGTTCTCGGTCAAAGCATATTCGCGCCACATTTCTTTTTCTCGTCAAATATTTTAGTATATTTTCACTTAATAGCGCTGTAGTTTTTATCTTCAGGACTGTTGCCAGACTACTAGATAAAAAAACGCGATAAAACTTGAATTATTTACAACAAATAATATGTGGTTTGGTGCCTGTAGGCAAGACTCGTCGACAAAGGGTTTAAACAGGAAGCATTACCTACTAGTATGCTCGCTAAATCAAGGTGCTCAAAAATAAATTAAGGACACATTTTTGCCTTGCTCCTGAATTTCGTAGCACGAACAATATGCTGCAGTTTTGCTTAAATACTCTCAAATTAAAGCAAGAATTCTGACAAAGCTCATAAAAGATTTGAAAGTGAAAGTGGCACGGCTTTGCTAGTTGACACTCAGTAAAAAAAGTAGCGATCGCAATTATAAATGAGTTGTCATACTTGGGAAACTAATTGGAGTTCATGGCAAACTCGAAACTAAAAGATAATCACAATACATACAGCTACTTTTTTTCTCGTGCAATCATTTAGTTGTAGGCGCCCGCGCAAAGCAGCAGCTGTCGCTCTCAAGTTTTGCTTATCTACTGTGTTATGCAGGCGCCTAAAGTCGCGTCAGTCTCTACAAAAGAGTGGCCTCTTTTTACACTCATATATCTAAAGAACAAAACTGTAAAGAGGCAGCGGTTTAGAAGTAAATGTATAATTGTAATGAATAGAAATGTTTGCAAAGTATTCTAATATTTACTCAATTTTCTCGTCCATTCTTTATCTGTTCAATTTTCCAACTTAACTGACAAAAATATTTCTTTTTTTATATTTCCAACAACTCAAATATAACATATTATACTTATGGCGTACAAGCAAAAGAAATCACAAAGCCTATTTCTGCTGCAACTACGAAAAGCAAATATTAAGTTTGCTCAGGGAAATGAGTGCATGATAAAACGTGTTCCTATAAATTTAGCGGGAAAATTTGTTCGCTAAATATAGCAAAGAAATTGTTTTCTCCCCCTTAGATTTAGCAAAGTTTTCTCCTTAAATTTAACCATTCGGCCACATCGACGTTCGCAAACCACCGGTCAGCTGGCGTAGCTACTGCCCTAAAAACTGTTTTGATTACGCCTGTATATCTTTTTGCGGGGAACAATTACGGGGTGCCGAGAAGAGAAGCACGCTGCCGCGGAGGGAGAGAAGCGCAGGTGGTGCGACGTCATCCCGCTGGAGTGCTACGCTAGCGCGCTGGTGGCGGCGCGCGCACCAGGTGACCGGGAAGGAACTTGATCACGCAGGCGGCGGCTCACGAGGAAATATTCTACAAAGTTCGAGAAGGTGCGTGGAAAATATATAAAGAGCGGAGAGAGCAGCTCAGTTCATCACACAACCAGGGTGCCGCCAAAGCATGTACAGTCGCCCACAATATGAAACACCCCAACGCCGTGGGAGTTTATGCAACGGCGCTAAGGGCCCTTTGTCCAGGTGCCCTTTCTTTTAAAGAGAAAATAGAAGAGTAGTTTATTTATTTTATCATCCCAAGAAATGTTGGCTTGTCCCAAATGAAACTCGCACAGCGGACTGAAGCTTGGTCAAAGCGGCGCGGCGTCGCTAGGCCAATTACAGGCGTGAGCAGAAAGCAGCAGCTGCTGATACGGGAAAGGTTCCTGTGATTCTTGTTTGCGATATGATACTGTAGAAAGTCTTTAGACTATTCAAACAAGATATAAGTTGTCCGCGTTTCAAACCGACTGGTAGGAGTCGTCCTTTCAAAGTGCAAACGCAAAACGCATACAAAACATAAAAAAATCTCCACTGCTACTGCCGTTATCTTTTTTAAAGATACGGCATTGGTTCTGTTATTGTTTTTTTTTTTAAAGTTGAAGTACGTTGTATGAACAATACATTATAAGCACAATGAATGAAAATGCGGTGCATTGCTTCCAAAACAAAAGTGCAGAATCTTGTGGTACGCTCTTCACGTCAACATATTAAAATTATCTTGGGTGCCAGTTTGGTACATCGTAAAGTAACAAAGACCGACATAACCAATGAAAACGGCTCAGAACTTCATTATACAACAACCGTATATTATACACCAGATGACATTTTGACATTGATGTATTTCTACCGTAGGCGCGTGGTGATAAGAGCCGGCAATTACTCTCGACTAAGTGACGTGAACTGTGGCTTCCTTTACGCGCTCTCCTCGTAGGAGCGGTCATTAATCTCCTCTTCTTCGTAAGGCTTCCTTTGAGGAGCACTCGTCCTCACAGGAAAGATGCGCACTTCGAACGCCCTCTCTGAAACCTAACCCGTATCTCGAGCAGAGTCGCTTTACCCCCTAAGCCACACTCTTCCAGGCCATGCGGACTAATCCTCGGCGTGGAAAGATTACGACGAGTACAAATGACCCTCCCAGGTTTAAGAAGCTAAGCCCTAATGAACTAGTGGCTCTCTGGTTACATTTGGCCCGCGTGAACTCTCGAGGCCGGCCTTTTGTACATGGACGATGCTTTCTGGATTTACGGAAGGCGCTTACTAGAAGTTGTAGACGTTGTTGCTGGATTTCCCCGCAAGCTTGTTGCGCTCTTCCCATTATTTATAATGCACGCGTTAAATGCAAAGACTAGGCAACATTTTACAATTGGCGAGATAATCTCTAAAATATATCATTATTTTCTGCATGGGTCAAGTGCTGCCTATATTAGCTACAGGAAGGGGAGGGAAGAGAGATCGAAGGAGGAGAAAATTATGGTACGGAAGTGCATTTCAGACTGGTGTGTTTACGCCGTTCTCAGGCTGCACATGGTCTCTCAGTTTACATGATGACGTCCTAGAGACGCCATGTTACCTCGTCACGATCTGAGCTTTGGCATAGCCGCGGAGACGGGTACGGCAGTCGCCACTACTGCTGAGCCTCGCTCTCAACTCCGCAATTCACGGAAGCTATGTAGCAATCAGCTGAGACGCCGCCACGACAGCAACAATAACGTTCTAGCTTCTTTTTTTCGAAACTTCGTCAACCAGTCGTTAGGATCGCAACATTCAAAACATGACACTCAGACTTTCGTTACATCAATTGTTACCACTTTAAAAACACGTTTTGATACATGTACGTTAGAAAACGCTAAACACATCACTGAGAGACGAGCTCCGTTCACCGTACTATGATCAATCCAAGCGGGCATCACGTGGCGCTACGACGTAACACCGCGATGTCACGTGACCTGGCTTTGCCTAACGCACGTCATGCGGTCACCCAACCACGCTGCACTAACGACTTGATATTGGAATCTACAGTGGAATCCCGCTAAGTTTAGTGGGAAGTTAAGCTGCTATATTCCGCGGATCACGTTGTGTCTGTGTCGCTTCCATCGGCACTGAACGGCTACGGTGACGGTAACAGCGATAGCGACGCGTCCCTAAGCCCGGATTTTCTACCCTCGAGAATAGTTTTGCAATATCAAGAAGGCCAGCAGGATGCGTTTAACGGTACCTGCGGTTATTGGATAAGCATCAGCCACAGAGAACGGAACGTAGAAAACAAAATAGGTTGGCTGGTGAGGTATATTTATGTTTCAGAAACAAGATTCTCCTGGCTAGTATTCAAATTATTTACGTCAAACTTCGCCAGTATAAGAATGTTGTCATGCAGCCAAAGCAGTGAAATTAAATGCAAGGACTAGCGTGAAATGTAGAAAATAGTATGCTCACATATCGCCACCGTTGAGAAGAACTGCCAGATCTTCCACCAGCGTTTACTTTAATCAACTTGCACGTTACGGTAAAGACTCCAGCGTCCCGCGAAAGCTGAGGCAGACCAATTCAATTTGCATATATTTCAAGCAGCGGGTGTACACGGAGAGCTCTTCTGCTAAAACGTAATAAACGAAGGAAGTTGCGTATATGTCTCTTTTAACAAAAAAAATGGTTTTGAAATTCCTCACGGATTGAGCAAGAAAATATGCTCGCATCTTTAAGCTACATCCTCTAATATTTTTCACCGCTTTTATGTTTTTAATAGTCCATAAAGCGCAGCGTACACATTAGCAAGGCAGCCAGACTTCAAAAAATATTGTCTGATGCGACACCACAGGTATAGGTAGCGTCTTTCTCTAACAGAAGTCTGGTAACTATGTGCTCGCCTTTACAAGGCTTTACTGGGGTCATTCAATTTACCTGCCCCAAATGCATCGGTACAGAAGTATAAAGCGCGGTGCACAAAAGTGCAAGGCAATGCGCTTCTGTTCGTGTTTTCAGATAGGCTGCACCGTAAATACACGTAAATCTGATGACACGGTCGTACCGAGTGCACCTGGTTTAGCTGGTGGAGGTAAATCGAATGAGCCCAGAATGAGACAATAAACAGATCTGCAGCAAGATGCGGACCCAAACGCCGTGACGCGTAAACTATCTTAGGACTGCAACTGGCTGGAAGAGTATAACAAAAAATAAAGCGAGCAAGTGAGTGCGTGACAGAAAGAAATATTAAATGAGAAATGTCACAGAGGCTTTGTGATAAATGTTGGAGCTTTATTTGAAAAGATCGCTGCCGCTACTACTGCTTACACTGTACACTATGAATGAAAACATATCTATAACTAGACAAAAAGTATAGTTCTAAATTTCTCTTTTCCGGCTAAAAATACAAAAACTTTTAAACATTTTATTCAGGATGTTTTGGAACTGTATCTATGCGCTTTAAAAGAAGCAGCTCGAACGAAGTTTTTAGTTCACTGCCACATAAGGCGATCATGGGCAAATAATGTCAACATTCACGACGGTAACCCTGTTTTTGCGAAGAAAGGTTTAAGGCTCATGCAAAGGATGTGTTTGGAATTTGGAATAAGTTTACACTTAAACATATTGCAATGTAAGAAACTTTAATGCGTGAATTACATATATTAAAAGGCCCGATATGTTTGCATAACTCTTTTTTTTGTTGCGGAGAGTAAGTTTTTTTTTTTTTTTGGGGGGGGAGCTAGAACTTATACTTTTTTTTTTATTAATGGGAGTATGATAAGCTTTTATAAATTTGGTTTTGAATAAATTTTGTTTTCACAAAAAAGTGCTTTTGGTTTGTGCGCTAGTGTTTATGGCTCTGTCATTTACGGGGCGCTTTAAATAAATAAACAACGTATAAACAAAGGAAGAACCTCGTACCACGTTGAAAACCTCTCCTACTATACTCGTATGTGTCGTGGAGGCATTTGTATGGCAGAGAGTGTTGACCTATCGTCGTTCTACGATATCGCAATTCTCCGGCGCCATCTCTAGATAAAAATAAATGCTTCCTGCGTCTGCAAGATAGAAGCGAAGCAAGTACCGCGCTTTCGCGACACATCCTCTCACGTCAGCGAGGGTCGTCTCTACGAGCAGAAATATTGCGAAGCAGGCGAAAATCGATCTTCCCGCCGTCTTGTGTCTCGTCTGCGCCGTGTATACCTTCTTCCGCTGGCACGGTCTGAAAAACGCCTCTGTGGGATTCTTTCGATCCTGATTGGCGCAGACAAGCTGAAAGTAAAAGGAGCCCCCTGGACCGGATGTTGACCTCGTTTCTCATTTCGGCCAAGACAGTCTCGACGTATGCTGTGATTGGTCTGTTCTTCCTGGTGTGTTTTGATCGTTATCAATGCTGGCGCGTTAATGTTCCCCGGCGTATATCCCAGGTTTAGCAGGCAAAACAAGAAAGAGGTATACCGCTCCCCAAATTTGGAAACCTCGTGCAACACTCGACTAAGCGGAGTGCGCTAATAAGTTCAAGTTACAGAAATTTAAAAAAAGAAAACAAAAAGTAAGAAAGACGGGAAAGAAGATATACTGTCCTGTCTATGTTTTTCTTATTTGTCACTTAATATTTAATACTACGTGTAGTACAGATAAACAAGTCTTATAAGCTGGCACTCAAGCCTCATCTGACAATATAAACTTTTTACCATTTGACGTTTCTCTTACAACGTTGAAACATTATTCGTACCGTTCTTGTTTCGTGAGATCTATCATAACTTGTCAATTTTTTAATGAAACGCTATTAACAACACCTTCTTATTTTTAAGCACGGATCGATTATCGTCATAAAGTTTCCTTAAAAAAGTATGGGTGCCAAAAACAACGAAGAAAAATATTCAGTACGCTTCGTGTAAGTAGATAGAGATAACCTTTTTTTATACCGATGGCCGTAATAAAGTTAATACGAGTTAAAAAATTTTGTTTTTACTATGGCTTAGAAAGATGTTTTAACGCCCTAGACCAAGAGAAGACTGCAATCCTAACAGCTGCAAAAGCTTTGACTGTCTTACGCTGTGTTCATTCTCTACAGCGGCAGAGCGTGATTTATACTGAGTGACACAGTTTCCGCTAATGCGCCATCAGCGCTTCTTTTTATTTTTATTTCACACCTGCAAGGTACAAACAAACACCAAAGTTTAGTGCTTAGATTTTTGCACCAAGCAAGACTTTTCCATCACGCTGATAGTTTTGATGGCAGGTCTTATTGCTACTGCAGAAACGAGAAAAAATACTCCAGGTGCGTGCTACCTCTGTTACAGCCTAAACGTAGTAGAAAATGCTTAAACTAAAGATGCAATCACAGACACTGTGTAGAAACAATAAAATACCAACCCGTAAATACACCCAAGGTGCGTAGGCACAACGTCTCAGAGAATGATTCAGAGTGCTTCCATACGTGCGGTCAAAACACTGGGAACCAAACACTATACTAGTTAAAATAAAAACAAGTAGTAGGAAGAAAATGATTTTATTGTTACGCCTGTGTTCTCTGAGTACAAACGCGATTCTACGATACATTATTAGAAAATATATTTTGTTGCTTTCCTTCTTTTAACTACAACGCGATTCACAAATCAGAACCGTGATATTGCCGTTGCTCATCTTACTGAGCATCCGTAGTATTTGCCATGGTGTTTCGTCCGCGTGTTCTTTGGTAGCGAAAATGATTACCGTTAACGAAACGTTGAGAAACCCAATTGTTAGTAGATGCGTCGACAATACCACAGGGATCTCGCCACTCGTGCAGAAACACGAATAGTCTTGATTTTTCTAACAATCGTAACGAGAGAAGAGTGCGCATACTCATTATTGTAGTTTGGACTATATTTAGGCAACGAAGAATTTCTCCTAATTGTCTGTATTCCCCAGTCCTCGGCTTCAAACTTTAAAAATCGGAGATGTGAACCGATGGGCACATGGTAAAAAAACAAATATTATGCTTTAAATTTAGGTCAGCGAAGCGCGCGTCTACAAAGTTCTACTAAGCGTTTGTAGGAGCAGATTCGTTTTCACTCTTGATTTTATGAAACTTTTTTTTTCTAATCAATGCCCAGTTGCAAATTTGTCGAACACGAACTGACGGCATCTTGGAACTAACTCAGCACTGGTGTAAAGCAGACGAATACAACGGTTTTGCATTTATACATGTCGGTCTCGTAGTAAAGAGACCCTCTGTTGCATCGCACTGAGTGCCATCAGTCTGTTTGAAAACAAACATATAACAAATCATTTGGAGCAAAATGTCATATCAAATCATTAGCGCTCGCTTTAGGAGACGCCAAACAGAGATAATTTTTAAACTCGTAAAGTCTATCTGGCGGTTATAATATTTAGTCTTTATTGCTCATAAGAAAATTACTGTTCACCTGTATTTATTTCGATGGCGTTTATCCCTCAGGCCAGAAAGGCGCGACTTACATGACTGGGGACGTTTGCGCAGCCTCCGACATTTCACAGAAGAGAGCTACAGCGCATGATAAGAACGCGTTACCACAAACCATCTACAAGGATGGAAGCGCGCTGAAGGCGAATATTTAAATGGTCTACAAAGGCATTTTGTACGAATGGCTACGGTTACTAAAAATAAGCTACTTCCCAGAGTGCGGCGATCCGAACACGTCTCCTATGAAGCCCCTTATGTTTTAAAAGTAGCGCAAGGTGCGTCGATGCAAGAGGCAGTGTGCTACGTGTAACCGTTGAGAAGATCATGGCGGCACAGCGCAGCACTGGAGCTAGGTTTCAGACGCAATATTCTTCCCACGATTGGTGGGCGGCACGTGTCTCGAGCATTTCGACAACAATGAATGGCGCCACTTTTCAGTTATTGAGGAACTTTAGTCTCCTACTGACCCATTTGCCGCGTATATATATATATAGAATGCTGCACCGATTTCCCACCTCGTGATGTCATCTTGTTAGAACTTCTCGAACTGCAGCGACACTTTTGTATAGCTCTCGTAATCGGCGACGCACTTGGGGACTCAAGTGAAGATGTCAGGTGTCCTTTTATATGAAGTTTTCCCGTACTGCCCGCCAGCTCCCGGAAACGTCAACAGGCATGATTTGGAACGAAGAGACGCAGGCGACACTAAACTGATATGAAACTGCGGGAGAAAGGAGAGGAGAACGCGTGGGTACGTCAGTGCGGCGAGCTCTGGTTGGAATGATTTGTAGGGTAGATGCGATGCTGACTGCCTTTTTCTCTATTCACTGCTCGAAGGCGTTCGTTCGCCGAGCGCCGGCGTCCAGCGTTCTAGCGTCTTCACCCACAAATCATATTCGAGCAAAAGATCGGCGCTCTGACGTCCCCGCGCGCTCTCATTTCCTCCTCTCCCTCGGTGTCCATACGTATACACCAACACGCGGCGCTGACGTCCCGCCACTGCGGTGGCCCTGCTATTGGCAGGGCGCCTCCGCAGACGCTAAACTTGACGAGAACCTGGTTTCTGCGCAGGTGCAGTGCCCACACCTCGTGCGGAAGCTGCGCGTTTTCCCACACCTCGTGAGGCCTTGTTTGTAAACAGTGCGGTGACCTATAGTCACTAGGGTGTTTTAGTAGATCGTTTATAAAAGCCCGCTACCGCCAGGGACGCGCGCTGCAGAGTATGCATCGAAGTGGCAGCGCAAGCTCCCACTACAAACAGCGTGGCCTGAAAGCACGATCTCCTAAAACCAGGGACTCAAACCGAAAAATATAACGTTTCGGTTACGGTTACGGTTACCGCTTCCTGTTGATAACGGTTTCGTTTCGGTTTTTTACGGTTTTAATTTTTACGGTTTCGGTTACCGGTTACACGTTCCTAAAAACCGGTTTATTTCGGTTTTTCCAATAATTTGTTTAATTGAAATGCTAGACAGCCGTTTCATAATAAACGGTTTAGAATAGTCCCAGATTTCCAACAACGTGAAATTCAAGAAACTTAGAAACGTCTTAATACTTCTAATTGGTCAAAAGTTACACGCGTTTCTTGCGCCAACGCTTGTTCATTACATCTACTCACATTATATAGTTTGATACCCGAGCATACAGACTATTTCCGCTACTCGGGGATCATCGCATTCGATATAATAAAAATGAAAATAAACATTCCTACTTTGTTGTTCGGCAGCGTTTGTAAACAACCCTAAGAAAGTTTCCACTGGGTGCTGGAAGAACCATTCGCACCTTCTCGTCGCTATAGTTGATTTCAACCTAATACATGCAGACGAGTCTTCGCCCACTCTGAAGGAAGGAGCAGAACTATAGCCTTCCTCTAGTAAAATACTGCTAAGTGAAATAAATTAATTAAATTGAGAGCTGGGCTAGTTGGTAAAAATCAAACACAATGTAAATGCAATAGCGAAAAACAAGGAAGAATAAGGAGAGGAACGAACAACACAGTAACAACACAGAAAGCTGTAAAAATATGTCATGTGTTGTTCGTTCCTTTCCCTAGTCTTCGTTGTTGTGCCATGTTACACCTACGTCATGTTTGCTATTTCCAAGCAATTGCCTATGGTTATCGAAGCGCACGTCTCTCGCTGGCCGATTCTGTGACGCTAGAAAAATGGTACATTTATATGTAAGAAAAAGAATAAAATAAAGGTGCGCGGACGCAAAAAAACAAACAAATGAAAGTAAAGTGCGGACGTGCCGTATATATATATATATATATATATATATATATATATATATATATATATATATATATATATATATATATACATCTGTAAACGACTTATTTTTCGCGGGCTCACTGTTTCGCGAATTAGGTCAAAGCTGAAGTTTTCGAATAATTCGCGAGTTCTCATTTTCGATATGCGGTGGGATCTCAATATAGATTCAAATGTTTTTACATTTTACCGAAATTGTTCACGGGACCTATTTTTTGCGAATTGCAGGCAATTCGCGACATTCGCGAAAACTAAGTCGTTTACAGTATATATATATATATATATATATATATATGTATATATATATATATATATATATATATATATATATATATATATATATATATATATATATATTGTGTGTGTGTGTGTGTGTGTGTGTGTGTGTGTGTGTGTGTGTGTGTGTGTGTGTGTATGTGTTCAGATGAATGAACAGTACTTCCTCGAATGAATGAATGTTTTACGAAACCGCCGAAAGCCAAAATAAACGGCGGAGCCAGGATTTGAACTCTGGGCCTCCCAATGTCCGGTCGGGCGTGCATTATATCTATATTATATGGGCCGACGGGCTACTTGGCATTTGACATTTCTCGTTATGGCCCTGGGTTTTTTCTTCTTCGTCCCCTGTTTGACAGAGTTTCAGACCAAATTCCTCTTTCACCCAATTGACTTCCCTTTCTTCAGAGTGTTTGGTCGACTTGGCCGCACTGCCCACCGCTCCACCTTCCCCCGCTACCCGACAGCGCATGGGCAGATGACCTCTGGAGTCGGTTTTAGAGTACTTGTAGGGGACTGTGCGCAGGCAATCATATCCCCTCCGCCGAGGCCAATATACCTCTGGGAAGGACTCGCCGTGTTCTGGTGCGCGTGCATTGGCGAGAAAGGGACTCTTCTACACACGGACAACACAGCTTTGGCTCTAGCGCTGCACCGCGGCCATGGACGAGCTTTGCCTTGGACTATTGCCAGTGCCGGCTCTCTTATTTTTCTTAATGAAGATGTGTCAATAAAATGGGTACCATCGGTCATGAGCCCCGCCGACCTGCCGTTGTGCGCTTGACACTCGATGGCGAGCCGGCGGGCCATCGAGTCCCCGCGCTCTCGGCGCGAGACATATTTTCCTTCTCGTGCTGAGGGCGGCGGTAAGGATCGAGGAAACGTCCGAAGGGTTCCCCGAGGTTTTTCAATAAATGTCAATAAATAAATAAATGAAGAAAAATGGCACTGGCAATAGCCCAAGGCAAAGCTCGTCCATGGCCGCGGCGCAGCGCGAGAGCCAAAGCTCTGTTCTCCGTGTGTAGACGAGTCCCTTCCTCGGCAATACACGCGCACAACAACACGGCGAGTCCTTCCCGGAGGTATATTGGCCTCGGCAGAGGGGCGATGATTGCCTGCGCACAGTCCCGAACATCTACGCCGTAACCAACTCCGGAGGCATCTGCCCATGCGCTGTTGGGTAGCGGGGGAAGGGGAGAGGTCGGCAGTGCGGCAAAGTCGGCAAACACGCAGAAGAAAGGGAAGCCAGTTGAGTGAAAGGGGAATTTGGTTTGAAACTTTGTCAAATAGGGGACGAAGAAGAAAAACACCCAGAGCCATAGAGAGAAAACGTAAAATGCCAAGTAGCCCGCCGCCCCCTGGAGCGCCTTGAGGGGAAGCGGACGCTCCAGCGAGCGAAGGACACGAGGAATGGCTCGGAGCCGTTCTGGCGTCTGCGAAATGGTGTCATCGGCTGTGTAGAGCCTGAACCCAAGAAAACCCATGCGTCGCGTGGACTCTGCTCGTGTCGCTTAGGTTTAAGCGAAATCCCGACCGCAACAAGTCCTCCACGAGGAGGCGCACCGTAGACGCCAACTTGTCTGGGTCGGGATGGGCGCACAAGAAGTTGTTTATGGGAGACCAAGCCCAGAATCCACGCACGCGCATTTCCCTGGCAATGGCTGTCGCCAAGAGCTGCATGTAAAACGGCGCCGGGCGTATCACGAAGGGCATACGGCAAAAACGGCAGTAACGGCGGTTTACTCTAAATGTGGTCAGGTTACGGGAGGAGGGATGAAGCGTGATATGGTAAAAAGCCTCGGCAAAGTTGAGCTTCACCATATACGCTTGGGGCGGGAGGAGGTTTACTTTGATGGCCTGGGGTAGCGGAGTAAAGCTGAACTGAGGTGCCTGGAGGTAAGGACGAAGTGCGGCGCAGTCTAAAACAAAGCGGGACTCGGTGGCTGACTTGGATGCGAGGAAGACGGGGTTGAGGTACAAACCACGTGAAGAGCGTTCGATGATGCCGCCAACATGTTGGTTACGGCGGCATCGATCGTGGGGACCTGGTCAGGGAGAGGGAAGCGGGCCGTGAAGCAAGAAGCCTTCGTGCAGCGAATGGAAAGTGCGCCGAAGATCGGGCGGCCCGTGAAAACTACATGCCTCACTAAACACTGCCCAGTTGACTTGAAATGCCTGCTGGGTCGGGTGGACTGGCGGCGGAGGTCCCGTCGCTTTCGACTTGTAGGCAGTGCTACCCAGGTCCAACTCGGAGTTTTCGACGTCGCTTTGTTTGTCTGTAGTGTGTTCCTTTGTGTTGGTGTAGTTTTCCTCCTCGCCATCGTAGATGTCGAAGGAGTCGTCATCGGCGTGGGGCTCGATGAAACTGTCGGTTCTGCTGAGCCACTCGAGGATTCGCTCGGCGGCGGTGGCCGTCGAGTACGGATCCAATGGGTCGTTGTCTTCGGTCCAAGATCAAGCACGGGCAAGGTCGGCCGAGACGCCAGCCTCGCAAAATGCATGGGCGAGAACGTCCTCGACCGGGAAAACGTCCAGGAGTGTCGAGGAGACGACCGTGCCGTCAATGACGGCACTGGTGGGTCTCGAAGACCCAGGGTAGCTGCCGGACTCACTTAGGATTAGGGGGCCTCTTGGACTTGGTGCCTGGGCGGTAGCTGGTGTTCGCGGGAGCACGAGACGTGCGGCGTCCGCGTCGAGGCTAGTTGGGTAGCTGGTCGGGGAGCTCTATGAAAACCTTGGACTCGAGCCTGGACGTCTGGTAAAGGACAGCCGTCCTCCAGTTCCCTCTCGCGACGACGTGGAAGAGTTCCAGCCAATCAAACAAAATGAGGTGCTGGTGTTCGGGGAGCATGGCATCCCAGTAGAACCGATACGGGTGGAGATGCCGAATCTCGTGGACATCTGTCGTTGACAAACTTCTGGTGTTCTGGGCGAGGTCGCTCAGAATGTCTTCAGGCTTGACGGACCCTCGCTCCGAGAATGGGCGGTGGCGGCTCCACCGGAGGTAGTCGGATCGCATTGGTGGCTCTGGTAGAAATGATTCCCGTAGAAGCCATCCTCCGGCGGAAGCAGGGGAGGAATCCGGCGATGCTGGAAGCGATCTCTTGGCGCGTCTGTGGATGTTCGAGCTCACCGTGCTGACGTTCAAATAGCTCGCGTTCAGAGTTCTGCGACAGGGACTGCTGAGACTGCTGGCCGTGTGGGGCGAGACCGGCCAGGGCATCGACGATTGGAAGCAGGGCAGCTTCCAAGGTTGAGGCGAAGGAGGCAGAAATGGCATCCCCTGTCTGTTGGACGAGGGCGGCTCCGTCATCGGCGGCCAAGTGCGTTGGCGCGTTCGACGACGAGGCATCCTTCTCCTTGGCTTTTTCTCTTGTCATGCTGAGATGCGTGGCAGTGCCGGCGGCTGCCACTCGGTTCGAAAAATGGTCTCGGCACGAGAAGGAAAAGAAAAAAACTTGGAAACCCTTTGGGCGTTTTCTTGTTCCTTCCACCGCTCTCAGCCGACTAAAAAAGAAAGAAAAAAATATATATATATTTGATTTCGGGTCAAAATTAAATTCGACCCAAAATTCGTGCCTGAGTTGAGATGAGATCACCCATATATATATATATATATATATATATCATACAAAACGCCAATGTCAAAACTCTGACTTTTTGTCTTTCTGTGTTGTCTCAAAATGGTCACTCGCGTACACGTTTCAGACTAAATGAATATACCAGGTTTTCTTTTCCGCCAGCTCTGCATGATGGTCAATTTACCTCGTTTCTTCATACTGGCTACTGCATGTCAGGAACATCGGTGGTTTTGATAGAACCGAATAGGATGGACATCTGAGAATTCTAACTTATTAGTTAATACCCTAAAGGCGACACGTACGGAATACATGTAGCGATGTAGGAGTGTGGCAGATTTAGAAATATATACTTTTTTATTATAAGCACGACCACTGATTCCAACTAAGTATTATTAATCTTAAAGTTAGATTGAACGGAAATGTATATACCAGATGCACCACTCGCTGAAAGTAGCTCTGTCAAATTGTCACGACATTTCAAGATCCCTCCTCCAGGTCATACTTCAGAAAAACTAATATTTTTATTTTTCGGTTAATATCGGTTAAAACCGGTTACCGGTAAATAATTTACGGTTACGGTTACGGTTATCGGTTTTTATAAATTTCAAATAACGGTTTCGTTCCGGTTACGGTTACTGACAAAATTTCGTTCCTAAACGGTTTTCGGTTTCGGTTCCGGTTACGGTTACGATTTGAGTCCCTGCCTAAAACTCTCTTTTGAAAAAGTGAGAACAGCGGGGCGTCTGTTTCCAACGGCCGGTGGCCTCCAGCACGCGCACCATGCCTTCCGCCGTGCTGTGGCTGCGCGTGCACGCTCAAAGTGCACCAAACGAGGAAGCGGTGTCGAAGGTACGAAGCGCGCTCTGGACGTGGGACAACTGAAGCTTCTCCCTGCCCTTCTCATTTTGTCAGTGACTATAGATTCCGTTTATCTTTTGCGCCATGTACATCTGCTACCAACCGCCACGAACGTAAACCTTAATACATCATTCTTTGGCATATTTGACTGATGGATTGATGTAGCGTAGAAGTAAGTGTTTCTCTGTTTTTGTCTTCCTTGGAGATTGAAAAATATTGAGCACAAAGTCTTTTTTTAATTGTTCCATTGTTTTCGCTATATTTGTTCAGCCGCTATCTGGAAGCAAAACAAAGTATAACCAAAATAGATTACACCTTTCCCACACACTGTTTTTTCACCCATTTCTAAGTAATCTTATGACATGCACAAACTTACCAGGAACCAAGCCTCAAACACTTCCAAGTTGCTTCAGCTTTGCAAGTGCTTCGCAAAAGTATATTTTTTTATGTTTTTAGGTCGCTTTTGATTAAGAAGGTTAATTTAAGATGTGAAAGCAAGG
>JAZHYW010018305.1:0-23391 GCA_037355805.1 Ixodes ricinus
TGAGAAGCGATGCCGGGTTGTGCTGCGAGAGTACAACTTCAAAAATTGTTTTCTCGCTTTTAACAAAAATTACTTTGATTAAACTTTGAGAATCAAAAGACAATCGATTGTTCTTTGAAACCCATTATATCTTGTTTTTTTAACCTAGACCATCTAAGGTTGAAATAAACGGCTGTTTACAGGTCAAAACGCACTTTTTGGCAACTTCAGGATTTTGTTTTACTGTGAGATATTTAATTGAGCGGTTTTATATATTTTTATAGACTATATACCTGCAGGGCAGCCGGTAAAAAGTTATATTAGGTCCTCGGAGCAATAAAACATTTTTTAATAAATAAAAAAGCTAAAATTAAAAAAAATAAAATGTGTTTAAAAACAAATATTTAAAATAAACAAAAATTCACAAGCCCAACCACATTGCAAGTCAAAAGCCGTGCAGATTTTACAAAAAAATATTTCGGGTGTTTCATAAAAAAAACCGATTTTTCATAAATTATGGAGGGATACCTAGTTTCACTGGAGTGATACCTAGTTTCACTCTATTTGTAAAAATTAAAACCGCGCTCACGCCATCAAAAAGTTTTTTCATAAAAAATGTTTTAGGGCATGGCTACGAACAATGCGGCAAAAGGCCATGATTTTTTTTTAGATGCGGAGCATCTCTTCCTCAGGCCTATGTCCCGCGGACTTGGCGTCGTAGTCCGCACTGGCACTACGCACGCTCAACTCTCCTCCTTCCTCTCTCCAACAGCTGCGCGTTACTCTCTCCGCTCGCTCTCTCTACCAGCTGCGTGCACTGCGCGTGCGTTCGCTTCTCCTCACACCGCGCGCCCACGCGCAATCCCTCCTCCTCTAGTCTCCTCTCCTTCAAGAGTGAAAAAAATAAAAATAAACGGCGAGGCGTTGCAAGTTTCTTTGCCGCGAGCCGCGACGAAGGGGAGAAACGCTAGGGCAGTCGGTGGCGCCATCTCTCGACGTCAGCACGCAACTGACTCTTTCCTCGGAAACAACACGATGCTCCGCATCACCCCATGGTTCCCCTCGGGAAGATGGTGTAAATTTTTTTTTAGGAATCGAAGGTGGTTGAGCGCATCCTTTGGGACGTTTGACATGGAATGACCCTTTTACAGAAGGAACTGCATGAAAAACACATTAAAACCATATTTATCGAATTCAGTCCAAAAGCAATATTTGGACTGTTTTGGCAGAAGTACGAATGTGAATCGATAACAAAACAAATTCATGCCAGTTACTGTTTTTTTTAAATAATTGATTACGTTGCTTTATCTGTCACATCACTTCAAATTTCAATATTAATCCAAATTTCAAGAGATGTTTTATTCAAGCAAGCGTGACCTTAAGCCCCTAATTCAAAACGTAAGCTCCAATCTTCCACTTAAAAGAACGATTCACAAGAAATTCATTTCGTACCACACAAGAAAGGAACCAAGCTGTTGTCTTGCTACCTAAAAAGAAAGTATATAAAGTAAGGCGTTATTAGTAACGTATTGCGTACACGTCTGCCTAGCTTTGCATACGTTACTGGACAGCTACTAACTAAAATAAAAAGTATTAAACTCACTTTATACGCTAGTGCTCGTAAAAAAACACTTCAAATAATTTTATAACATTATGATGAACACCTTGGAGGTTACGTCTTTGATTTCACCAACATTTTACAAAAGCTTCTGCATAGTAGGATTGGTAACCGCCGAGCGCCGATTCTGTTGTACTGCTATTGGCAGCAAGTGAACCATCATATTGATAAATTGGTAGCGGTCTATTAAGAGCTTAAATATGCAAATATATTTCGTCGATAAATGAAAGTTCTCATGTTAGCTCATGATTACTTCCAGATTTTATTCTTTGGCTTCACCTTTATTGCTCTACACTGGACATCGGCTCTACTTCGCATGTGATACTTTTTTCTCACATTATGATGGACTACTGCTGTAGCCAAGGGTCGCCCTGTTAAATCACGAGCCAGTTAAAAAAGAACAAAAAAAACACGCCTGGATTACAGATTTGGTCAAATTCAAGGAACGTGTAATACGATTCAGCGCGGCTTTTTATCCTGCCGCACTTTCATCAGATAATATGCAATGTTGGCATTTGGCAAGGGGAATTGTGAATGTATAAAGGACGTCTCTTCATTATCCATGCAGCTCTTCATGGAATTCTTCCGAGCATAAAGTCTGACCTCAAAATGACTCCACGACATTTAGATTATTCTACTTACACGGGGTTCCTATCCTACAACGCAGCACCGGTCCTACGCAGCGCAGTAAGGGGAGCACAGTGCGCACAGCAACACCATTGATCGCGCGCGGAATGACGTCGAATTAAAGCTTGCACTTTGTTACTCACGCTTTCTTTATTGACGTCGCTATTGCGCCACCAACGCAACACGAACAAGCAAGGTCCGTGCAGAGTTCCCATTTGGATTAATGCAAGATGGCACCGAGGAAGGTTTTGTTTGGAATGTGCTCCTCCCCCTTAGTTGGCAAGGAACAATTTGTAGCTTGTGCTGGCGGCTGCAGGCGCAAATTTCATTGCACCTGCTCCAACGTCGTTCTTGAAGATTATTGTGTTCATGGCATCTGTTTCCAGCACATTCAAATGCAACGATTGCATCCGCGAAACCGTATCGTGCCCGGCAACAAAGTCACCTCGTCGAGCGCATCCGAAGCTTCCGATTCCGAGAACGGATCTAAGTTACCGCCGGAAAACGACGTCGATGAATGCATCATCATCCGTCCTGCCCTCAAAAGTGTTTTCAATAAGATTTTGTGTCACGTTAGACTCCTTAACTGCCGCGGAGAAATGTTTAAGGGCAGACAACAACAGTCTCCGTTCCCACTGGACCTCACTTGGCCAGCAACATCTAGAGCGTGTGCCGAGACCATCGCAGCAAAAAAGCAACTATGCTTTGGCAGCTGCAAGCTCATTCGATGCAAGTGGGCAGACGTTATCAACAGCCGGAACCACCGGCAAAGTTACCGAAGCCTCACGAAGCCCAAGATCGGTAACCGCGATGAGACAGCCGGCCAAGGACAGCTCCAATGAACGACATCCCGCGGGCCTCGAATCTACGGACGCGACAGAATCACAGCGGAGCGACAACTAGGTGAAAGACGACGGCTACACGTTGGTGGATCCGCGATGACGTCAAAAGCCATGGGTAGGGAACCGCGATATCCTTCAAGGTGACCTCAGTTCTTTGTAACCCTGTTCGCAAGGCACTTTTTTGTCACGTCTTGACCCAAACACCACTGCTGCAGACATTAGCGTTCTGGTTAAGCCATTTCTGAATGACGAATTTATTAGTTGCACAAAGCTGAAGACGAAGGTTCCGTGCTATTCCTCGTTTCTATCGAAGGTGCTTGCTTCAACCTTATTAACAATCCTAAAGTCTGACACGAGGGGAGCATATATCATCAATTTTTGGGAAAGTTTGCCAACTCACGATTGTTTTCGCCAGAATCCAACTAACTTATCGGGAAATGGCTCGCGTTCTTAAAAGTTATTCTCAGAAAATTCGTGGTTTGGGGACAAAAGCTGATAAACTCACGTCAAACGTTGTTGCCGACTATTACAATTTAATCTGTTTAACCGGAACTTGGCTTCTAGCATCTTGTATTTCCCTTATTCCTACATTGTACGTCGGAGAGACAGAGGTTACGTTACTACAGGCCAGAAATATGGCGGCGGTGTTTTAATCGCTATTGACTTGTCAGTGGCATCTTGCCAAAGGACCGATCCAGAAACCTATAAATAATTTGTCTTGACCGAAGTGTTATCAAGTGACAGTTCTAACTTCCTCATGAGAAACCACCATTTTACTCCCCCTTTTGGCCACAACATTACCACTTTAGAAACAGTGAAAAAAACATAGATTTTTCAAGCTACCGCGTTCATATTTACGGTGATTTTAACTGCTCTGTTTTAGCCTGGCCATCTAACACTACAACTGGAAACTTTCAAACGAGTAAGAAAGCGACTCTTCTTACATGATTTTATCCAGTTGAACAGACTTTTTCAGTACCATCAGCTGACAAACAACGTAGAAAACGTTCTTGATTTTTTCTGTATGACAGTACTTTTGAATGCATCGAGTCCGTCAACGACGCCCTAGTACGCCCATATATTTTCCATCCCCCGTTTCTTGTCTATTTTACCATTTGCGTGACAAGTCTATTCGCCAGAATTATCGAGATAAAATTACAGTGTCGGCGATTACCTGGGGCTTTACTGGTTTCTTTATTAAAAACCAGCAAGAAAATCTAACTTGTCAAGCTAGTGACTAAGCTGGTCAAACTGATCAATGTGTAGTCAAAGTGGTTTAACTTGCAATCAAGCTGGTTTAGGCTGGGTAAGCTAGAATTTGAGCTGGTCAGTCCGGTTTGGTGAAAAACAAGCGTGGTCAAACTAGAACATGGTTTTAGATTAAATCTGCCGTAGCTGGGAGCCTGTCGAGTCCCAACTGGTCAAACTGGTCAGGCTGGTAGACAATTTGGTAAAGCTGGTCGAACTCCTAATCGTGCTGGTCAAGCTGGTCTTGCTGGAAGCGCGCACTCTAAAGTCGGCTAGAGCTGGTCAAACTGGCATTGCCGGAAGCGCGCGGGCCAAGGTCAGCATGGGCTTAAGTAAGGCGACGTCCTGTTCTTTTTCCTATCGTGTCTTGGCAGACAATCAGGCGCGCTACGAGCTGCCCTTGTGTGAAGAGAAAATAAGAGGTATAATGGAAGGAACGGAGAATTTGAAGCACGCTTAGCTAAGCCCGGGCAGAATTTTCGAAGGGCGGTTGTGTGCGCGCTGCTTCGAGACTACTTAAACGGCGGTTCAAGCGAAGCGGGTTCTGAAGAGACAGCGAGCGGCATCCGTTCAGCGCCGGAAGAAGTCGGACGCCCAGACTGAGGCGTCTCTTCGTGACTTCGAACGTGTGCGTGCTCGTGGATGGCGGTGGTGCCGAGGAGTATCGCCGATGACATCCAAGTCACACGAATTTCCTCGCCTCTGCCGACAACGCAAGAGGCCACCTCGCGCCCCTCACTGACGGGACCCAGGTTCGCTTGTCTCATCCGTGTAGTATTTTTTATTGTTATTGCCTCTTTTTGGCGTGTGTCTAGTACTTTTTGTTGTGAGATCAGCAATCTAGGTTTAATAGCATTGTTTGTTTTGCACCTAAAATAATCGTGCCTGTGCGTCGGTTAGTACAACGCTAGCACCGAGCATGTGTACCATCTGAGCTCATGTGAGCTTGCCTGAGTGCGAAAATATTAAATTGGATGCAAGTTGCCTTTCCTGGAGAGTTTGGCTCGTTTATTCTCTGTTAACTTAAACTGGTAGATAAGACCACCAGCCTAACCAGCATGACTAGTTCAACAAGCATGCCAAACAAGGCATGCTGGGGCCATAACTCAGCTTGAAGCTGGGACTAGATCAACCAGCCTGACCAGGATGCCAAACTGGGCATTCTGGAGCAATAACCGAGCTTGAAGCTGAGACCAGCTTAAGCTGGTTTTTCTAATAGGGTAAGGAGACGGCTTATCAACTATTAGTCAGATTCTTCTTTTTTAATTTTTATTCACGCTTAATTTTGTGATGCGAAATGAATGCGCGAATCGCGGGTCGGATGCGATTCTGAATTCGCGGATGCGGTTCGCATGCCCATAAAAAGCCTCGGATTCGGATTGGATATAACTTTTTTTAACATCACGGATGCGGTTAGGATGCGGGTGCAAAGTCTACAGAGGCGGGCGGGATGCGGATAATCAAACTGTTATCCGTGAAGGGCTTGAACTATTTTGTTTAGAAATTGGCACGGCAGCGTTACCAGCATGAACACTTCCAAACTATGGAGCCTTTTTGTACAGATCCTGCTGGGCTCTCTGCATGCCCGACCAGCTCATCGAAGCAACGATAGTACCACGTTGAAACCAACTGCACAGCCACTGTTCCCCGCTGATGCCCAGTGCCAAAACCACTGCCGGTAATATCAGCCTATATTGGCAGTCTAAACGGCTAGGCTGCGACAGCACCGAATTTGTTGGTGCCTGGGACATCAACGGCGCCACCTAACAGCTACCGTATACGGTAGCCGTTGGACTATCGTATACGTCGATGTTCGGGACGGTGGCAATGGGCATGACAGCGTTACCAGCATGAAAACCTGCAAACCATGCATCCTCTTTGTGCAGGCGATAAGAAACTACGGCAAGTGTATACGTAGCGAGAATCTCTTCCTGTTTGTGCTGCGTGCCCACGATCATTGTGCCCTTTGCTATGTGTTGCTTTTTCCTTTATTAGGGATATAATAATGCTGGGAGGAGATGTTGATACAAACCCTGTCCTGATATCGAAAATATTCTAGAACAGCTTAAGAAAATCTTAGAAGACATTCAGGAAATCAAAGCAGAAAATATTAAAACGAACATAAGGCACCTGGCAATAGAGAAGAAAATTGCATCTACAACAGCTCTCGATGGTAGAATCACTGCATGTGAGGAACGAATGTCGCTAGTGGCTGGGACTATAAGAACACCCTCTGCTAAGATCGACATTCTCGAAAATCGTAGTAGAAGATCAGCCTGATTGTTTGTGGATACCAGAAATCGTAAACCAAAGTCATGAATCACTTGATAGCTTTTCTACCGGAAAGATTCTCAAAAAATTTTCGACGTCAATCTTCAGCATCTTCGATGTCTTCGATGCGGTTAAGCGGATGGAAGCTTCAAATATTTCTGTGCTTGAATCCGTAAATAAGGTCTTGCACATTCATATCACCCTGAAAAACGATTACGAATCGCTTTCAAAACGTGTCACGGAACTCGAATCTAGGGTAGAGTCTTCTATCTCTGCACAAATCCCCGCAAACAATGATGCGAAACTGTCGCAAATGCAGAGCCAGATCATCGACCTGCAGTCCAAAATTCAGCCGTCTGGTTCTTCGGTAGCCACCACAAGCCATAACAATATTTCAGTTATCCGGGACAAGATCGATGATCTAGAAAATCGGTCACGAAGGTCAAATGTTTTATTTTATGGTATCGCTGACGGTGATCCAACGGAATCGTGGGAGGCCGTTCAAAAAATCGTAACTGATTTCTGTCAGAATCAGCTCGAGCTCACTGTCTCTTCTATCGCCCGTGCACATCGCTTGGGGCGCTTTTTACCCGATAAAACTCGGCCTATTATTGCCAAGTTCTTCAATGATAAAGAGGTGGAGGCAATAATAGGTCGTGGCAGTAAGCTGAAAAATACGTCGTTCGGCCTGTCACGTGACTTTTCTAAACCAGTTCGGGAAAAGCGGCGAAACTTACTGCAGTTTTCGAAATCAATAAAAAAGGAAAGTGACCGTGTGAGGCTCGTTTTTGACAGGCTTCACATCAATGATGATGTTTATGTATGGGACACCAATTCAAATAAAGCCGCACCCATTACTAATCACGCTGCGTTATCTGAATCCTCTTCCGCTACGGTTTGACTGCAGCCCGACCCTACCCCCCGTTCAACACTTAATCAATCGTTAACATCGCAACAAAGCAGTTCTGGTGGTGTTCGTTTTTTGTACACGAACATTAGAAGCGTTCAGTCAAAAAGCATTCCGTTGTCTTCCCTCGTTGATTCCTGTACACCAACAATCGTCGCATTAACTGAAACGTGGCTAAGCGATGTCATTCCTGATAGCAGTATTTTTCTCACGTGGGCAGATTACAATTTTTTTCGTTGTGACAGGAAACATAGAAGGGGAGGTGGCGTACTTCTGGCGATAAAAAATGATGTGCTTGCGGTACCTGTGCTAGTTACCTCTTTTTTGGAATGTGTATGGGCTTCCCTGAAGTGTGGTGGCCGTGTCATACTTATAGGTGTTTTTTACCGCCCACCAGAGGCAAATACTGACTTTTCTAGTGAATTTACCCGTGTCCTGACGCTACTGTGTTCTCGTTTTCCTAATTCTCTCTTAATAATTTTTGGCGATTTTAATTTTCCGAGCATTTGCTGGTCAACTCTATCCGTTAGGGATGGCCATAGTGAATCACATAATTTCGTCCACTCTTCTCTCGACTTTTCCCTGGTTCAGCTAATTACTCATCCCACACGGCGGTCGGTCACATCAGCTAATATTCTAGACCTAGTATTTACCAACAACCCTGATATATTTTCTGAAATTACTCATCTTGACGGGCTTTCTGACCACGACGTCCTTACTGGAAGCGTCCGGATTTTCCCTAACAAGCGCAAAACTACCAACAAGCAAATAAGGTGCTATAATAGAGGTGATTTCGATAGCATTAATAATGAATTCCTGTCATTCTCAAATATATTTTTGGAAGGGTATTTATCCCGGTCCGTGGAAGATAATTGGCTCATGTTTAGAAATGTACTTACCAATTTAATCAACAGGTTCATTCCTCTTATCACCATCAAAACTGTAAACACCGCTCCGTGGTATAACCAACAGCTTCGACGCCTCAATAACAGAAAGAAGAGACTTTACCGCCACGCCAATAAAACAGACCCCCTTTCAGTTTCCTGGTTACGCTATAAAACATGTGATAAGGAATATCAGTCACTGCTCACAACAACTAGACGTCATTTCTTCAAACATGATTTATCATCTATGCTACTAAATAACCCTCGGAAATTTTGGCGTGTCATTAATCCTGTTGAGCATCCTGATATCGTCCTTACCGCCAGTAATAATGACGTCATTCCCATGTCTCAGTGCGCACAGGTTTTTAACGACGCATTCATATCAGTATTCACGTGTGAAGACATCTCGTCATGCCCGAAAGTTAACCTCATTCCTGATATCAGCATGCCAGAAATAATAATAACTGAAGCGGGTATATACTCCTTACTAAATAAACTCAAAATTTCTACTGCTTCTGATCATGTCGGCTTTAATAATAAGATACTAAAGAATATATCAGCTAGCATCTGTCCCATACTGTCAGCCCTTTTTTCACAAATGTTATCGTTAGGTTGCATCCCACATGACTGGCGAATCGCAAAAGTAATTCCCATCTTCAAGTCTGGTGAACGCTCATCGCCATTAAACTATCGTCCCATCTCGTTAACCAGTACCATTTGTAAACTTCTTGAACATATAATACACACACAAGTAATTAACTACCTGGAAGATCATAACATCATACATAAATATCAGCATGGTTTTCGCCGAGGATACTCATGTGACACGCAGCTCGCCGGCTTCATTCATGACATACATTCAGCTCTTGACGGTGGATCCCAGGTTGATGCTGTTTTCCTCGACTTTTCTAAAGCTTTTGACCGCGTCCCTCATCACCGGCTTCTAACCAAACTGTCTAGGCTTAACATTCACCCTAACATTTTGGCATGGGTAAAAGATTTCCTTTCGTCTAGAAAACAGTTCACGTCCGCTAACAATTGTAACTCTTCCTTCAAACCAGTAACCTCGGGAGTCCCACAGGGTAGCGTACTAGGTCCACTACTGTTTCTAGTCTACATTAATGACTTGCCATCCTGTGTCTCATCCCGAATTAGAATTTTTGCTGACGATTGTGTAATTTACCGAATAATTTCCTCTGTCAATGACCAGAAAGCTTTGCAAACTGATCTAAATGCTATTAATGCATGGTGCTCTTCCTGGCTAATGACCCTAAATTGCTCTAAAACAAAGTCTATGTCTTTTACTAAACACGTACCCCGGATTCCTACCTCCTATGTGTTAAATAATAATACTGTTGACCTCGTCTCCACTTATAAATATCTTGGAATTCATTTGCAACCTGATCTGTCATGGCACTACCATATAAAGCTCACCCTGGCGGCTGCTAACCGCTCTTTCGGATTTCTCAAGCGTAACCTTAAACAGGCTCCTCCTAACATACGCAAACTTGCCTTTTCCACACTAATACGTCCGAAATTAGAATATGCATCAGCCATTTGGGATCCCGAACATGCTTACATCATAAACGACATTGAATCACTGCAAAATCGTGCCGCTCGCTTCATATTTTCAGATTATTCACGTCATTCCAGCGTCACAGCACTAAAACGCCGAGCAGAGCTACCCGTACTACTCCATCGTCGCAAACTTTCACGCCTATCACTTTTCCATAAACTTTACCACCACGCGTCACTTCACGGTGATTTCTTCGAGCCACCTGCCGTTATTTTTCCACGCCGCGATCACCCCTACAAAGTTAAACGCGTAACCTGTAAGTCATCTGCTTTTTCCTGGTCATTCATTCCACGTACCACAATCGATTGGAATAATCTACCATCGCACATTGCCTCAGAAAAAGACACCACGAAGTTTCAAGAACAAATTCAAAATACTGATGCCATCTAACTTTTGCTGTTTTACATTGTTGTTTCCTCTTTTCCGGAACGTGCAGAGCAAATGTGTACTATTTTGTTTTTACCTTGACTCAGCTTTATTGCAGTGTGATGAGTGAGTGTATGTTTTTTATTCGTTTTTGAGTGTATCCTTTATTTTCTTTTTATTATTAAGTGTATTGATTGTCTTCTAGTATTCTCATATGTTGTTCACTGTTCACTAGTTCCTATTGGAACGATTTATGTACCCCCCTATGTAATACCCTCTCACGAGGGCCTTTAGGGGTAATATGTATAAATAAAAATAAATAAATTTAAAATAATACTTAAACTTGGCAGAAAGAAAAAAAAAACTAGGCCGGTCATTTGTAAGGTATTCGACTTCAGAGACAAGGCAAAAATACTCAAAAACGGCCACAAGTTGAAAGAAACGAACTATTATATCAGCGAAAGCGTTTCCGTCCCTGTACAGCAAACTAGAAAAACATCTGTGGAATAGAGCCAAGAAAAATAGAGATAGACGAGAAAAAGTCTGTGAAATATTCGACAAAATCAAAATCATTGGGAGTCTATTTGTTGGGGACGATATCCAAAAGGATAGGATTCCTCTTCGAAAAAAAAAAAACGGCCAAGCCATCGCAAGCAAAGTGTTGAACGGAACCAACCTGCGAAACTAAAACTAATCGATCTAAACGCAAGAAGCTTATTGAATAAAACGGTCGCCTTTGAATATTTACTTCTTGATCACGAACCTGACATTGTCACTGTCATAGAAACTTGGCTATCATCGCTTGTGCTTGATCATGATGTTGTACCACCCAACTATGTTATCATAAGAAAATGCAGACAATCACGTGGAGGTGGCGTAGTCATAATCATTAAAGAAATCGCGTTCACACGTTTGCCTGACGTTCCTGACGTTGAGGCCGTTTTCCCGCAAAGTAACTTTCGAAAACCATGCGCTATTCGTTGCTGCACTTTATAGGAAACATGGCACTGTGCTTGACAGCTTTACTGCGTTGCATGATTACATTTCTAGTCAGCATAGAGATTGCAAACATATTTTGTCTGGCGATTTTAACCTACCTCATATCAATTGGTCCCCTCTTGAGTATGACACAACTTGTTCTTAAAATATTTTTGGCATTATAATAACTTTAACCACACACAAATGGTTCACCAGCCTACACGTGTCGACGGAACCACCAGTAACATTCTCGATCTGGTATTTTTAGCGACTATAATCTAGAAAGTGAGGTACGGGTTGATGTCCTAGAGAGCATATCTGACCATAAAATAATTGTCTGTTATTTCCCAATTCGTGACGCCATTCGCTTTTCTTCGACATCATCTGTGCTAAACTTCAATAACGCCAACGACGCGAACATACTAACTGATCTTTCCCATGCATTTTCTTTTTTTGCGGCATATACCTCTAGCGATAACGTCTGCATTGATGATTTATGAAAAAGTTGAGACATTTTGTTCGTTACATTGTTACGAGATACATACGCACAAGAAAAAGGCTAACAAGAAAACATAATTTATGGATAAGCAGTTATATCATCTATGGTAAGCGAAATATTAAAAAAAAAACGAAAGTCACTGAAAACAACAACACGCCCAGAGGGTAGATTTGACCTTGCTGAATTGATAAAAGTGCAAAAAATGAAACAAAAAAGAAAAAGAAATGTATTACAACGTAACTCATCATGAATGTTTAAAGAACTCTCCAAATAAATTCTGGGACCATGTTCATCCCAAGAAAACGAACTCTCCTAGTCTAAACCCCGAAGGGGAGCCGAAGTAACTCAAATGAGTATATTAGTTACTAGTGGTATGTTTTTGCAGAATATGATGGTACCATCCGTAATCTCGAACCTGACGCTAATGCTCAAGAGCCTTTATTCTTAACTGAACCATGGAATTTTCAACCTCTTAATCAACCTTGATAAAAAAAGGGCAGCGTTTCTGATAATATTCCTAACGCCTCTTTAAAACAATGCACTGAATGGATGAGCAAATAGTTGTACTTAATATTTAATAAGTCTGCTAGCACGTGTCAGCTACCCGTTTCATGGAAAAAATCTGAAGTCATACCACTAAAAACATCATGTGACATCACCAACCGTTCAAACTTTGGACCGATTACTCTCACAAGTACCGGTTGTAAACTACTTGAACACATCACTCTAAAGCAGATTACAACATTATTTCGTTGCACACCAGATTTTTTTCTTCTTGAGACAACATGAATTTAGAAGTGGTCTCTCAACAATCACTCAACTGCTTCAAGCTTTGCATGACATAGGTCTTAACATTAAGAACAAAAATCGAGTAGACATAATACTGCTCGATTTCTCAAAAGCATTTGATAGAGTTTCTCACTCGAAGCTGATCATTAAGGTAAAACATGTTATTGGCGAATCACCCATAGTGAGTTGGAATAAAAACTACTTATCGAATCAGGCCGGTTTGTGCAATATGGAGAAGAGGCTTCAGAAACTGTCAGAGTCATGATTATAATGCAATTAAATGCATAAGTGTCATGGAGCTGAACATAGCTGTGTTTGGACATTTATGTTTGTCCTTTGTTCCTCTTGTTCCCCTTCTCCAGGAATTATTTTGTCAGAGTCGCTTCCTGCGTTCCGCAAAGTTCCGCGCTAGCGCAAGTCCTCTTCCTACTTTTTATAAATAATATTACAACTACCATTAACGCTAAATGTATTATATTTGCAGATGATTGTATCATATACCGGGAAATCGACTCATCGGATTATCACCTTCTCCTAAATAGCTCTCTTCAATTGATCAATAAGGTAGTGCGCTGACTGGCAGATGACTATCAGCGTGAGCAAAACTGTTTGCATGTCTGTAACAATAAATAAATTTATTTCTGAATTTCTGTGCGGCTTTTATGATGTAACGATGTCACGGATAACTCAGTGTAAACATTTAGGCTTATTTATTACTTTAGATTTATGGTGGGACCTACACGTAAATCATATAACGTCAGGAGCATTAAAATCTTATGTACATAGAAAGAACACTCAAGCTAGCCGCTACTCCCACTAAACAAATCGCATACATTAGTCTTGTTAACACCAACGGTGGAATATGAAAACATCCATATGGTTTGCTTACACGAAAAATATATAGCTAAGCCTCAAAAAAGTACAGCGCAAAGAAGGATGATTCATTTTTAATAAACACAGGCGCACCGACTCACCAAGAGAAGTTCTTAAAAAGTCTGGTCTCCTCACACTAGCTAACAAGGCTTAGCAACTTAGGCTTAAGTTCTTGTACTTTCTGCTACATGATGCTTTCAAAATTGACAAATACAAGTACGACTCTGTTTCAAATACCAGACAGACCAGGCACAGAGTAAAACCGTGACTGAATGTTGCTTTAAAAATGATTGCTTCCTTTACTTTTTTCTCTTTAGCTACTAAAGAATAGAATCAACTCTATCCTGTCATTACTAACAGCACCTCCATCACATAATTTCTATCTCAGTTGGATGTTTTATTGCACAATGATGTGTAATTATGAATAAATTGATTTGGGTCTTCTTTAATTTTCACGTGTGTTTGAACGGTGGTTTGTCTTGTCTTATAAAATGTAAATGTGTCTTATAAAATGTATGTTACCCCTTGTGCATTAATCTTAAAGGTACTTCTACTTTTGTTTAGTAGTGTTTATTATACAAATAACTTGCGTTTTTATGTTGTAGATGTGATGAAATTGTGAACGACGTGCATACTTACTTTTGCGTGCTCCTTCCTGCTAAAATTCCTAAGAGATTGGCGGTGTTTTCAAATGAAGAAATAAAATTCGGTAGCAAGTGAATGCATATATTTGCAAGTGTAGGTGCCTTCCGTGCTAAACCCTGAGGTGGCTTGCTTTGCCCTCTGATCAACTGGTAGGTTACGTAGCGTTCACCCTCTGCGAAAATATCTTGAAACGGTGCTACAGTGCGGAATATAGTTATTATGTTAGTGAAGTAATGCCAGGAACGTTCTGGTTTCCTTTAACTTTGGGCCTCCAGAGGTCGTGTATAGGTTCTCCGGTTTTCTTAAAAGTGATGACTACAGGTTACGCAATAACCACTCGGACGTGTACTCGATTGTCTCATTGCAAACTTCATAACATGACAGTGGCCTTAGAAATGAAAAACGGAGCGCGCGCGGATAGTTCGCGCTTCAAAAAGACAGGGTCAGTCCTTTCGCAGTACCCGCGCCTCCTGCCAGACGCACGACGCGCTTAATTGTTTATAACTTTATACAGAAAGAAAGGTAGGGAGAGGAGGAGATGAGAGCGTGCGGCGACGTTAGAACCTCGGACTCTGAGTGGAAGGGTAGTGCGTGAACGCCAAGGCGAGCTGCCCTTGTCAGCAACTGTCTCCTTTCAATTAAACTGAGCACGCGCATATCTTCTACCGCAGGTTCTGGCGTTCGAACTCCGCACCCTGCGCCAGTGGGAGATGGCACTCGTTTTTGATGTGATCGGAGAAAGACGGTTTGGTAGAGACAAAGACAACTAGCCTTGGCGTCTAAGAATGAATAAATCAAGCCAACAATAACGGGGAAGGGGAGAGAAATCTCCCTTCCGCGATCTCCCCAATAGATTCGGCACTTCCGGTCTGTATGTGGTAGCCAAGCTAGCCTCGAGTGTGTGGAACAAAAATAGTTGACGCCGAGTGCAGTACACTACACGTGACGCCATCCCTTAGACTCAGCAACACTCTATCATCCATCTTTCTTTTCAAAGAAAATGGATGATAGTGGCCTTCCCACCCGCTCCCGAAAAAGAAAGAAAGAAGCGACTTGGAGGAACGCTTAATTATAAACCAAAATATAAAATCCGACACCAGAAGTTACCGATTAAAAAAAAAAAAAAAGAAACAGAATTTAAGAAAGTTAACTTTAACCGTAACATTATACGAATCGTTACTGTTTTCCGTTTTAATCTTATAGAATCTAGACACGGTCACATCACTTCAACTCCTAACGTATTAATACAAAATAAGGTGAGTTAGACGGGTGCCGACTTCACCATGCTTTTATCTGGCTTGGAGGACATTAGCTGAGATAATCATCGCGCTACGTTGTCTACTCAACTAAATTTTTTTCATAAGCTTTTTAATTCGTTGTCTGAGGGGCCATGTTGGAATTGCAGTAGAGAGAGCGAGAGAGAGAGTGAAAGAGAAGACTTTCAAAAGAGGAAATACAAACGTGGGAGTTACAGCCAAAGGCCGAACGGGAATTGCAGTATCGAGGGCAATTGCTCAGAAAGGCCAGGCCAACTTGAATAATTTGCGAAAATGTAATGCTTTTAAAATATTAATCGTTCAACTTTTGCGAGTTGTTTGTTTCCGCGGAATAAGACAAAGCATCAAGTTCTGTCCACAATGATGCTTGGAAGAGTGACGTAATCGTTTAGGTCAAGTCATCACTTAAGTCTTCGGCGCACCCACTCAGGACACGCTACCGAGATAGTTAGGACTTCATTGAAACGACTCCGGTACTCTTCCAAGCGTCGTTGAGGGCAGAGGCGGATGCGCTCTTTTCAAGCGCAATTTTCAAATTGGGGCGAAAATACGCAAAAAGTTATTAATTACTATCTAGAGAACCATTTCGGTGATTTCTGGAATTGGTCTGGCCTCTAATAGTAGTCTTCGTCAATACTGTATTTCTAACAAGGTCCATAACACCCAAAACTAAAATGTTAATTAAAATATTTAACGTAGTTAATAACTTACTGTGTTGATTATTTATTCAATTTATGTTCGCCGAGCCTGATAAATTTATGATGAGGACAAAACCAATCTAACCTTCACAGCCAGTTTAAAAAAAAAAATATATATATATATATATATATATATGTATATGTATATATATATATATTATATATATATATATATATATATATATATATATATATAATATATATATATTATATATATACAGGCTGTATATACACTGCAAAAGGTGGACAAATTCGATATTACGAAAACTACGCGTTGCACCAAAAAAAGGCTTGTGTCGTTTTGGTCCTGGGCCAGGGGCCTTTTTAGGAAAATTATTAAAGTCCGAGATAATTCTATTGTTAATTATTTTTGCGTAATTAACTTTTTTATTATTAGGTTTAAGGGCATGGTTTCAATTAGAAAATTGCTCAGCATCGTCAAAAAATAGTAAATGAACAAATTGCGGAATGATAGAAAGCACGCGAAGCATTTTACGGCTTTCTGAAAAACCGTACAAATTCGACGGGTTTTTAAGTTTCGGTTTGTTATCGGAGTGCATCTCAGCCCCGGCGGCACCGCGCCCCGTGGAGAGAAAGTGCAGCCAGCCTCTGCTGCGTCGCGCGATGACAGCGCAGCAGAGCTTGAATGCACTATCTCTCCACGGGGCGCGCTGCTGCCGGGGCGGAGATGCGCTCCGATAGCAAACCGAAACTTAAAAACCCGTCGAATTCGTGCGGTTTTTCAGAAAGCCGTAAAATGCTTCACGTGCCTTCTATCGTTCCGCAATTTGTTGATTTAGTGTTTTTTGATGACGCTGAGCACTTTTCTAATTGAAACTATGCCGCTTAAACACAATAATAAAAAGTTAATTACGGAAAAATAATTAACAATTTAATTATCTCGGACTTTAATAATTTTTCTAAATAACCCGTGGCCCAGGACAAAAAAGACCCGAGCCTTCCGTATATGCCAAAAGTGTTTGACAAACTTCAGAAGTTTTTTTTTCTTTTTTCACTTTAGACTTTTTAGCGTTTTGGAGTTCGTCCAATGAACAAACAAAACCATCGGAGTTGATGCTCTCCAACGCTCAACTAAAAGCTTAAACAAAAATTCAGGGACTCCATGAATTATGGTATGCGCCATAAAAGCCAAACCAACACCCCAGCAGAGAACTCGGTCAAGGCCTATTAAGTGGAATTTTATCTTTAGAAAAATAAAATAAAAAAACCACTGTCCGTGACGGGTGTGCCATCTTATACTTAAGGCCTTGTTTCGTCAAATTAGTTAACGCGCAAGATGTATTAAGCGGAGCAAAATAAAATATTTTACAGTGTAAAAAAAAGAGACATGGCAATTAGAAGTTGCTGATTAATTTTTTTATCTACTGATACACTATATCAAAATCTTAGAAATCAGATTCCATCTGCGCCCGCAGCGAACATCTTGAGCTACACTTTTGTTATTTGCAAACTTTCGTCGAATATTTGCCCCAATCCACTGGTTTCAATGCATTTACTGGCAGATAAGCCGCGGGCATCCAGAGCTATACTAGGGAAATACTGCGGTGGGGTAAAGACGAACAAAGGAAACGTGAGCGTGTTCGTACTGAGATTTAGCGTCCACAGATATACCACGCGGAGGCAAGAAAAAAGAGACATAAAACAATGGAGTGCGTGCTCGTGGAGCTTAGGGCCCCTCATAATTTAGTGTACATTATTAGCGTCGGGGAGAATATGTCTGTTCAAGTACAGTCATGTCTCGTTCATATATACCCATTAATTGAGACACTCCGCTGTAATGACATTTCCGAGAACAAATTGCGTAAATTATACTTTCTTTTGGTTATAAGAGAATGACACATTGTGTAGGATTTTGGGATGCGCAAAGGTAACGATATTTACGACATATGACTGGAATTCATACTTGTCTTCCGGTTAAGACTCGCAGAATTCTTGTTGCAATAATTTAAGTCAGATGGTGAAATCTTCACTGCCAGTCGGGTACTTGATTTGGTATACAAAGCAAAACAGCCGTCTGCCCAGAATGAAAAGTCACCGCTGACTTAAATCACAAATATTGCCATCTTCACATTGAAGGCACGAAATAACATGCGCATTATTGTTTTGCTTTAATAAACGTGATCAAGGAACATATTTCATTTGTTTCTTTAACTTTTCTTTTGCGGGGGAAGGGGTTGATGACGAAATAACAAGTGTAGTTGCACAGCTTTTGTATTGTTCGGCTTAAAAAAATGGCGCGTGCATAACGCAATTTAAAAAAATTAACTACGCGCGTGACGTCATCCCGATTATTATAAACAAGACCAATTAAACCGTATGTTTAAATAACAAATACTTTTATATATAGGTTCTGACTCAGGCGAATCTCATGAGGAATTCACACCACGCCTGCCATTCTCTGAACACTCCGTCAAATTCCAGTAAAGTGCGCCGAACGTGAAGAAGACCAACCAGGCAACACCGACAGCACTGCATGAGTTACAGCAGTAACATACTATCAAATTGGCCCAGCTCGATTTTCTTGGGACGCTGACAGCAAGAATACCCGAAGTGAAGGTGCAGCCAAACTTAGCGGTGCGAACAGCGTCTGTAGGCGCCTTCGATCTGACCCGAAGAAACTCCCGCGCGATCCACACAAGTGAGACAGAAGATATCTGACGACGTCGTCCGGCCGAGTCCGATTTCGAGTGAGCAACAGGCACCTCCGGCAACAACACCACCAGTTCACTGGGGCCTCCGATGCACTCGGCGGCTCACACACTAAAGCACTGAATAATATTTTTGTATTTTAGATGCGGAGCATCTCTTGCTCCGGTCTATGTCCTGCGGCGTCGCCGTCGTAGTCCACGATCACACTACGCACGCGCAACTCTCCTCCTTCCTCTCTCCAACAGCTGCGCTGCTCTCTCCGCTCTCTCTATCTCTACCCGCTGCGTGCACTGCGCGTGCGTTCGCTTCTCCTCACGGCGTGCGCGCACCGCGCAACTCTCCTCCTCTAGTCTCCTCTCCTTCAAGTGTGAAAAAAAAATAAACGGCGAGCGTTCCAAGTTTCTCTGCCGCGAGCCACGACGAAGGCTCGCGTAGGGGGTCACGCTAGGGCACTCGGTGGCGCTATCTCTCGATGACAGCACGCAACTGACTCTTTCCTCGGAACCAACGCGATGCTCCGCATCACCCTATATGTTCCCCTCAGGAAGATGGTGTAATTTTTTACAAGTGCCGCCAATGTGTTGCATGATGGGATGCCCGTCCATTTTTGGCTCAGAAAGGTGGGGCCGTGGGCGGTGGGCCTGCAGCTGCAAGTCGTTCTAAAGACAATAAGCACTGGATATTTACGGTATGTTAAGGTGAGTACCTGTGACTACACTAATTATGTGCCCGCGGAGCTATGCGTTGCCAAGTGTTACGAGGTAGAAACATTGCCGAGCCTGTGAGATTAGTAGCGTACCGCGGCCTTGCTAAATGACGCTTGCTGCTCGCGGTCTGGTCTTGTGTGACGAATAAAAAACGCCGACAGCCAGCGTACTTGCACGGACAGTTCACCTAAACGGGACTCGAACGGTTCTCGGTGCTCTGAATGCTCTGAAAATACGGCGGGCCGTGGGAATATCCAGTGCTTCGTCAGACGACCTCGCTATCGAACCGCTTCGTCAGAGCCTCACCGCCTCTGCGTGAACCACGACCCATGAACGGTCAGCGGTCGAGCGTGAGGTGTTCACTAGATAAACATCGCTAAGTTTAGTTCGCGCTTGACATAGGAATATGCAGGACACTATCTATTTATGAAGAAAAGTAAGAAAACTGCTTGCTCGTACGAGGGGAGGCAGATCAGCTGATCTGCCTCCCATCGTATGCACATGCAGTTTTCTGGTCGCTTAGCCGCCCCACAACACGTTAGGTGCGAAGACCGGATATTAATGTAACCCTTCAGAGTAATGAAACGTGACAATCTACCAGTTTTAAAGCGTTCGCGCCGTTTGTCTGACCGGGGCCGTACTTGGTGTTCGCTTGCACGTAGCTGGGTCGTGCGTTCGTCGTTAAGTAGGCGCCTTCGAGACATTCCTAAGACACGGTGAGGAATAAATATATAACGCAGTTGTGAGGACTGGTAGCTCGAACGAAATTTAAGCGCCGATCGTGCGTGCGTGTTCGGCGCATCGCGGAAGCAACGAAGCCCTGTCCTTTTGGTTGGCTTGTCAGGCGTGAAGCTGCAGTCCTTTTTGCTGGTTGTCAGGCGAAGCTGCAAAGTTTTTCTGGCATACTTTTAAGGCAGTGTCTATTCTGCCGGCCGCCGGTAAAATAATGTTTCCACAATACTACCGGCAGTCGCTTCCCATTGGCTGCTGATACCATGTGACGAATTCCGGTGCTGTAGTCGTTCTGTTAATTATTCTCTCGGCAATATGATTTCCCTGAAATTCTAATGGCAGCTGCTGCTAGAATCGTCAAATAACCCTGAATTAAGTGGGAACTAGAAATTAGTCTTCTGGCAGCCAAAAAAAAAATGCAACAGAATTTATGGAATATATATTTCTCCTCAGGACGGCTGCAATTGTACTTTTGCACAAAAATTGTTGATAGACATCTGGATTGGGTGGTTTGAATGCAGTGCTTGCAATCTGTAGGGCTGTGAATTTTCCGAGGCCCTCGCCAGTGGCAACCATCGCACCGTCGTCCTTGAAACTGCGGCTGGTCAAGAACAGCTTCAACATTCCCAAATGAGCAAAACAACACACGCACTCAAAAGCCGTAGAGCATGCACCTGTTGAAACCACAAATGTGTCAAGCAAAAAAAAAAATAAAACAAAGGCGCAAACATTGCAAACATTACAGTTGCCACTGTGAGTGAGGGCAGTGTGGGCAGCCGGAGTTGTTGCAGGCGCCAAGTTTCAGGAAGCCAGTTGGAGGCGGCTGCTCGTAGATTTGCGGAAAAATTATTCTACTGGCTTCCAGCAGAATATACACTGCCTACTTTTAAACAGAGTCGGACAGCGTCTTGACAGATAACATGCAAGTCCGACAGCCCGCCCTCGTATTTATAAATAACCGAGTACTACCATTGCATGTCTAAACACTACTTGGAGCTAGCAAACATATTGCAGGACCACTTCATGCTGCTATAGAAAGATATTCTTGAGTAACGTTCAAGCTAAGGACCTTTGGAAGTATGAAAGAGACGCTGCTGTAGCTTCACGGATACTACAAACACTCTCACTGTAATTCGGCCAAGCATATACATACAGACCATGTGCTTGAAACAACATACCGCTGCTAGCTGTAAAATGACAACACAATGTATTATTCAATTAAGATCAGCAGTGCTAAACCGTGGGGACGCTACTTTGCGAATTATTTCAAGCTCACATTATGCCCATGTGCAGAACGCAGGATACAAATACCGTAATTGTCAGTCAGCACGTTTCAATTTATTTCCAACAACATAGTCTATAGTCAAGCATTATAAAATATTTTACGCATAGAGGGTGCAAAACGTCCCAAGTACCGGCACTCAAACATTGGAAAAATATCAAAAGTATAAAACACTAATGCAGCTTTAGAGCTAGTGTGGCAATCTAATACTTTCAAGCAGAAACACATGAAAACCATGAAAGCACAAAAATTCCAGTACCTAACTTAACAACCTGGCTGCTTATACTCTGACTCAAGGTGTTTGGTACAGGTAGCAGTTCTCTGTAAGTGGCAACCTCATGCTAGAAAATCTCACAGTAACATACATAGTCTTGGCAATAAAAGCAGGCTTGCTGACTAGGAGAGTATCACAGAAATTTTGTATATTGGTAATGAAACGACACCTATCCTCTTCATGTAAAACTATGGAACCTTTCCGACTAGTAATATCACTGGGAACATCACATGCAACAGAGCATTGCAGATTCCAACTTTAACTGCAACAGCACTCATGTAAAAAAAAAGACGCTGGTGACTGGTACAAGTCTAGGCATAAACTTTAGCTTCAACAGCTTTTCTGTTAAAAAAAAAAACACGCTGGTGAGTAGCACGAGTTTTGGCGCTTTCCGTCGAGTCTTGCTCGCCAGAAAGTCATAAAGGATCACACTCTCGCTACGGCAGCCCTCATGGCCATGCTTCTGCTGCCGCATTTTGTCTGCTTTAGAGCCTCTTTCTTCCACTCTTCGTTCTTTTGCTTCAATGTGACTCGAAGACGGAGGAGCACAAATGCTTCGACTAGCTTCTGTGCAAGGTTGTGGCACTTTGGCAACGGCAGCTGCTTTGTGAGTGCTGCAGTGCTCCGATGTACATCGTCGAGGGTCTTTTTCGATGAAATGATGAGATCTTCGTGCTTGCGGAACTCTCCTTCTGCAACAAGCAGTAGCCCGAAGACGTCGGGGGATGGCATCACCAATTCCTGATTGCTGCCGTCTCTTACGTAGCACTTCAGCTGGCACAGCCTGGCATTTTGAGAGGCAGCAGAACCTGTCACTGCGGCTATACACAGCTCGCATAGTTTGTGCTTCTTCCTAACTGCACGAACAGTGTACCCAGCCAGGTAAAAGAGCGACTGCTGCTCGTCGTCACTGATGGTCTTGTACTGGTCCCAGTTGGGCAGCTCATCTTCCTCCTCAGAAGGTGCTTCTGCAGGCTGCGAGGCCACAAACTGTGCCAGGTACGCTGAGTCATCGACGTCATAGCTCCCAGAGCGACTTGGCCTGAAGAACTGTGACATGGTGATGAGGCGAAGGGCCATCTTGAAGTCTCTTGCTCGTGGCACAGGGTTCTTAGCTCTGACGGTTGAGAAGAGGTTTTCCAGCGCATCCTGCGTGAAACGGCTCAGAAACAAATACTTGAAGTGCTTGTCTTGCAGAAACAAGTCCTGCATTTTCAGTGCCGTCGTCGTTGTTAGGACAAGCCCAGACTGCACAGGCTTCCATGTCTTGCGAGTGCTGTTGATTGCAAGGTGCTGGAAGAGGGAGATCATTTCTTGCAGAAACTCGATGTCATCGTCGTGCACTTCTTCTCCTGACCATTCATTGCAAACTGCGTCGTCCTTGAAGTCATCAGCTTAAACCATCTGAAGACCTGAAATCGAGAAACAAATAGTTCTAAAATAAGAAGGCATAGTGTTTAATCGTGTAATCGAGATTTCGGTTGGAAGTCAGCAAGATTCCCCAGTGGTCACAATTAATCCTTCGTCCTCCGCTGGAATGTGCCACATGCCCACGTTGGTTCAGCGTGTAAACTCCCGAATTTACTTTTACCATTTAATAGGGATGGTTGTATTAAATACTGTAAACGACTTTATTTCACTACAATATC
>JAZHYW010018307.1:0-27625 GCA_037355805.1 Ixodes ricinus
CCAATAAGATGTCTGGTAAGTGGATTGTGTTTTCTGAAAAAGGAGATCAGGCCAACTAAAGGGCCAACTGTTCTACCTCATCGGTGCCAAGAACCAAGGACAAGGACATATATGCCGGTTAAAAACAATACAAATAAACAAAAAAGATTAAAAAAAAATAAACATAATAATCATAAGAGGAATATTTACAATACTGTTAGTTTCTTTCCTTCAAAAAACAAAACAAAAACAATTGAGAAGTAGTATAATTTTAAAACTAAAGAATAACTTCCTCTTCGAATCCCTCTGTCCTTGCATCTAGGCTAAGTGAGAGATTTAAAGCAAGATTCTCAAATTAACCGAATACTGACTAGAAAGGCTGGAAAGGGTAACAAGATATAATGATATTTCTTAATAACAATCTCTGTTAAAACAATAAACTCAAACTGAATATATTGCATAATACTTCAAAATTGGAACACCTCGCAGCCGGTATTAATTTATTATATTTTCCAAAAAAAAAAAAATCAGCAATGTACATATGTAACAAAGATGTTCTTGTACAAAGCCTATGTATATATGTACATAAAAATACATCCTAATCTTAATTTTCTTAAAACGCTAACTTAAAACCTGCGTTTTAACAACATAACCTTCTTCTTTCTCCAAAATCCTTATGTTGTAACATACAAATCGACCTTAAAATAAGAACATGGAAGAAAACAAAGAAGAAAACAATTTAAAGATCTTCCAAGTACTTTTAAATAGTTCCTGACAAAGAAGAAGAAAAGAAATCCGTCCTATATATTCACCTAAATAGCGCACCATCTCACCTTCCGTTCTTAAAACAGATTTGCTCCCCACACCATCACAACTGTAGTTCTTAAGCTCAAAACACATTTGCCTATAGACACACCCATAAAACTGTTTCTCTTGACTTTGCCATAGCCCGATTTAATTTCTATTTAATTTCAATCAAAAATCAGATCATAAAACACTACATAAACAAACACAATAGCTTAACTGGAAAATAATAGATAGTTACAGACAAACACTTACTGGACCCCTCTGAGGTCTAATTCCCCTCACCCTCGAAGGGCAGTGCGCTTGCGCATAGCCCGGCGAGGGTCTGAAGAACATAAGAAAACAAAAATACACACATTTACTAGATCCCTCTGAGGATTAAACTTCCATCACCCTCGCAGGGCGGTGTGCTTGCGCATGGCCCGACGAGGGTCTCAAGAACATAAGAAGGCAAAAAATGGTTGAGTAAATAAATAAATAGCTATGTTACAAAGACGATAGACAAAGAAATATAGTTAGTGAAAACTTTATGTACATATTAAATTTACACTTCTTGTATTATAATCTCTTCTTCCTAGGACAAATATAAGAAGTCGGAACCTCTTCTTCTTCCCAGGTCAGACTCAAGACAGGAGACAGGACACCTGGGGAACACAAAAAATAGAAATATTACCAAGAAGAGACTTACAAAAACAGTACAAATAACAAATAAATGCCCGTTGCTTTTTCTAAGTTAGTTCCCTAACCGGGGTTTCGCTGTCTCCCCTGTTATTTTTAAGATTGGCTTTTTCTTCAAATTCACGATAATTTGGTCAGACTTTGACCCTTTTCATTTAATTTTATTGGCTTAAACCTGTTATACCGTTTGGTGGTGCAGGTAGAGAGACACATTATTTTTATTCGTTTATAACTCTCACTTACAAATTGTAAATTGTTCCTGAAGACTTCCCCATTGGGAACGCCAGAGTCCTTTATTTTGACGTGGGTGCAGTCGGTGCACCCAGTCACACTCTGGGAACTTCCCGATGTTGTAGAAAACCCGCATGACCTCGTCGCAGTCACCTTCCGAGAAAATCCACGAGGCGGGGAAGAGAGTCTCAGCGAGGACCCGGGAGACACGCTCGATTACACGGCACACCGTCGGCTGTGACACGTTTACAAGGTTGCCCGTAACAACTTGAAAAGTCCCGGCGCCATAAAATCTCAGGGCTACGAGGAGCTGGGCATTGGGGACAGTGGCACGCCGCGACTGCTCTCGCTTGCTTCCAGCGGCAGGCACTGGAGGAGGCTTGACGACGGTCTGATTTTGTGAAACGATATCGCACGAGGAACTCCCAGTCATTAAAATGTTCAAGTGGATTAAGTCGGGCCCGGCAACGTCGTCTCGGCACATCGACGGCCTGGTCGGGGTCTCGGCCCCCGTCGTGAAGAACTTCGTCTGCTCTCAACAAGAAGTCAACGAAGTCGGCGAACGATGCGTCGGTTGCCATGACACTGAACACACTCGAGTGACTCAAGTGTCCAGTTAAGGTAGCTGCGGTGCAGATTCAAGATCTCGAGTAAATTTTGGAGTTTCGAGAAGAGATTTTGGAGTCGAGTGGAGTTTCGAGTGGAGATCTGTTTATGAATCGCAAAACCACCCTCAAGTCGAGTTTCGAGTCGAGTAGTGTTTAAGAATATGGTGGTATGTCTATGAGATAGTTTTACCTAAGGCCCCTAGAAATGCTTTGCGAAGTAGCGACAGCTGCTCATGCCACACCTTCTCTACCTCGGCGACACACGTCCTCCCCTTCCCTCTCCCCCCCTCTCATGCTGGGCTCTCCCATTGGCCTGCACCCACATTCCGTTTCAGGTTAGGAAGAAAATGGCAGACAGTGTGCTGTCTGCCATTTTGCAGGGAGAGAGAAGGGGAGGGTCCAGTGCGGCAAAGCTACTCAGGGACACCCCCCTTCCCGGGATACGGGCTTGGGTTTTCACAGTTTTGTTAGGAAAACCGTCATCTTTTTCGTATTCTTCCCGTTCAATTTCATTGATTTGAGGTGCAGTCGGACAAGTGGCATTCCGCTGTTCATTCCGGATAGAGCTAGAGGGAACAATGTGCCACAAGATGCCCGTTGCACAGTCGGAAGTGTGTGTCCCGAAGTGTCTTTTCCAGCCACATAGCTGCTGCATTTTCTCATGTGTAGTCTGAAACATCACACACTTCTGTCGCGCAAGCATTTTGCGTTCAACGTTTGTGATCGGCAGGTGCTTTTGCCGCGCTGTGATCCAGAAGAGAGCATGCGGTCCTCAAGTGAAATGAAAAAAAGCAAACCAATCGCCTGAATTTGCCGCAAAAGAGCAATGATTGGAGATAAATTTATTACATGCTGAATGCAACAATATTGATAAGAGCTCAACTCGAAGAGAGCCGACCAAGGCGCCACCACGAGGCCACAGAAAGCAGTGCATGTCCACAATGGTGCAGAACGAAACAGAGTTGTGGCATGAGCAAGGTTTTGACAGACTGTGGGTGTATGGAAATATTCTGCCCAATGTTAATGAAACTCCTTTGCCATTTCAGCTCCTGGAGGTTTTGCAGCGGATGGCCACAGATTTGCAAAGAATAGCCTCGGGACTCAACAACACCAGCACGTCCCTGGTCCAAGTGGCCCTCCTGCTGGCCAGCAGGGCACTCGAAAGGGAACAGCCTGCAGTCCCAGCCCTGCCCGCAGCCCCAGCCCTGCCCGCAGCCCCAGCCCTGCCCGCAGCCCCAGCCGTGCCCACCGCAGCCCCGACCCCGACCGCAGCCCCGACCCCGACCGCAGCCCCGACCCCGACCGCAGCCCCGACCCCGACCGCAGCCCCGACCCCGACCGCAGCCCCGACTCCGACCGCAGCCCCGACTCCGACCCCTGCAGCCCCGACTCCGACCGCAGCCCTGACTCCGACCGCAGCCCCGGCTCCACCCGCAGCCCCGACTCGACGCAGCCCTGACTCACCCTGCAGCCCACCGCCGCAGCCCCGGCCCACGCTGCAGCTCCGACTCCACTGCAGCCCTGGCCCATTCTGCAGCCCCGGCCCCACCCCAGCCCACCCCCCGCAGCCCTGTCCCGACCGCAGCCCTGTCCCACCCCGCAGCCCCGGCCACGACCGCAGCCCTGGCCCGACCCCGGCAGCCCGGCCCCGACCACAGCCCCGGCCCGACCCACAGCCCCGGCCCCGACCCGCAGCCCGGCCCACCCCGGCCCCGACCACAGCCCTGGCCCACCCTGCAGCCCGGCCTGCAGCAGCCCCGGCCCACCCTGCAGCTCCGGCCCCGAGCAGCAGCCCTGGCCCACCCTGCAGCCCCGGCCACCGCAGCCCCGGCCCAGCCCTGCAGCCCCGCAGCCCCGGCCCACCCAGCCCTGGCCCGCGCCGCAGCCCCTGGCCCACCCCGCAGCCCCGGCCCAACCGCAGCCCTGGCCCACCCCGCAGCCCCGGCCCACCCCGCAGCCCCGGCCCACCCCGCAGCCCCTGGCCCCGACCACCGCAGCCCCGGCCCACCTCGCAGCCCCGGCCCACCCCGCAGCTCCGGCCCCGACCGCAGCCCTGGCCCACCCCGCAGCTCCGGCCCGAACCACAGCCCCTGGCCCACCCGCAGCCCCGACGCAGCCCGGGCCCACCCTGCAGCTCCGGCCCCAACTGCAGCCCCGACCGCAGCCCCGGCCCACCACCGCAGCCCCGGCCGCAGCCCCGGCCCACCCCGCACCCGAACCATAAACAAATTTAAGATATTTTTTGAACACATGCCAAGCCGGCCGTTTAGTTTTGCAGCCTCCGAGATTGGTGCAATAGTCAGATTACAGCAATCGCTGAGAGCTGTGTTTGTCCATTTTCCTTGGCTATGACCCGTGAAGCAAGTGGAAAATATTGGCTGGGCAACAGATAGATTTATGCTCAAACTAGCCATGTCTTGTGTTTGTCGAACAGCGACAGCTATACTCGGCGACAGCTTAACAGTGAAGTAGAAGCTCCTCCTACCTCTTTGCACTTTAGCAGAGCGAACAGTGGAGAGGAAGCAAGCTCCTCTCAGCCTTTGCTCTGCTGAAGTGGGAAGAGGTGGGAGGAGCCTCCACTTAATTCGTAACTCGTCGCTGACTATAGGGAGCGTTCTTTCATTCCTGTCTGGTGTCAAGAAAGTTTTATTTTTCTGTTGAGAACTTAAGAGGCCTGCAGTCTAGTCATGGGTTGCAATAGCAGCTACGTTTATTTTGTCTGAACTACCTAAGTAAGGAACTTGGCCTTTTTGCTTTTTATGTGTATCGTTGTCATATGTCTCACAAAATGCTATCTAGAGACTATGTGCTTCATAGTGTCCTTAAAACATGTGATATATTTCTTCAGAATGACCCATTTATACGGTGCATCTCTAGTCAGAAATAATTTTTTTAGCTTTCGAGAATTTGCTATTGCTGCGCTCAAATAAGAATGTTTGGAGCAACATCTGTGATACTTCTTGCAGAGTGGTCCAGTGTTTATATGGTGGTTCGCTAGTCGGAGAATGTTTTTTCCTTTCGAGATTTAACTATTGTGTTCAAGTAAGACAAGAATATTTGAAGAAAACATCTGTGATATATGCTTCAGATTGCCCAACTGTTTACATGGCTCTATCTGGTCGATGCTCAGTTTTACTTCCGAGAATGAAATATTCCATTCCATGTTATCACATTTTTATTTATGAAGTTACAGGTTTTTCTTTATGAAATAAAGCAATTTTCAAAACAAACTAGCTGTGCACTGTCTTGAGATAACACAATATCAAGGAACACGCCTAATTTAAATGAAGTGTCATAAAAGAGGTGATAAAATAAAAACAATGCCCGCAACATGCAATATTCTCAATCAACAACTAAGAAATCAATCTCTGCAAAGAAGACGTTTCTCTGTTGGTCTGGCAACTAAACCTCGAACCTTTTTTGTCACTGTCCACTGCATCTCGTGCCTTCTGCTCATAAAATGGAAAGGCTGTATCAATATCGCCGCGATGCACTCGACACATATCCGGAGGCAGCATGCTGGCTGTACGATGAACTTCACAAGGTGTAGGAGCTGAAGAGTGCGTAGCTTATGGACGGCCATGATTGTGGAGCAGGAAGCGAAGTGTGCACTTTATGGCTTCCACGGAGAGGGCTTCACTGAGGGCAAGGATGCTGACGGGGTTTTTGGTGGTCCAGGACCTCAGTCGTTGTGGTGAGAGGTTTCCCGTCGCCAGCGGCATTCCTGCTGGGCACCACCGTGGCGAGGGCGCTGGAGGGACTCCCTGACAATGTCCCTGGTGGTCGGGACCACCAGTTGTGGCGGTGGACTGCTTGTGTGTGACGTTCCGCAGAGCCACAAGTGCGGCGGGTTCCGAACCCGGGCGACAAGGCGCTGTCTCAGAGCCTTTTCCCCTGTCCGAGAGGCCAACCGGCATTCCGGCAGGAGCCCCAGCCTCTCGGGACCCGACGCTGACCCCTCCGAGAGCTCGGCTTAGAACCGTCCGGCTCAGAACCACCACATCACTTTCTTCGGCAGGCTGTACTGCTTGCAAAAAATCTCCTCCAGGAGTTTGAATGCATCGCGGTGTTCACGATACAGCCTTTCCGGCGAAACAAAATACTCTACTAGAGAAAAAGTTGAGTCAACAACACGGCGATGCCGAAACACGTGGCTCCCAACGACACCTACTTCCGAGCAAGTACCGTTTCAAACGTACTCGGTACAAAACAAAACATCAAGATGTTGTCAGAGTCCAGTAAGCCGACTCTGCCCATATTTTTCTAGGAAAATTACATCACTCTTGCTTCCAACCAATCGGACGTGAAGACGTCGTTTCCGTGTGCTTTTAAAAGGAACATGTACAATGTCGAACCTACCTATCTAGTGGCACTTTGTTCTGCAAGCTCTGTCACAGCCATTTGCACACGAGACAACATGGAAAGAAAGACTGTTGAGCACACGTGCTTTCGTGGCTATCCCGCGGGCACCTTTGAAGTGAAAGATACGGCCGAGACATGCCTTATCAATCAGGAATTGCAAGACAACACAAAAATATGCTAGAGGTAAAGAACACGCTTACCAGGCACTTATTTTGGGGACAGAACTGAGCTAACCCGTAGCTGACCGTGCGGTATCGGTAAAAAGACAAGAGTGCGCAAATGGCCGCTTCCCGTTTCCCGCTAGATATTAGAGAGATTAAAATAGCCTGTATGCAAAACCAAAGTTATCAGTAATGAACAGTGGCGTCCCTAGGGCCAGTGGCACCGAGGTGATGGTCCGCAGCGACACCTCTCCTTCACTACTCCGCTGCACCCCTCCCCCCCCCCCACCCCCCCCTGAGCGCTGCATGTGGAACGGTTTGCCCCTCCCCTGATGACGCCACCGGTGATGAAGACGTTCTCAAGTATTCGACCAGGTACGGACGCTCCCAACGTTTCACCTGTCGACAACAGCAAGTTTGTCCGCAACTGAAGACTTGTATCGAGGTTTGAGGCTCGGTGCCCAGCCTAGGTTGAGTTCATCCATGAAGTATGTTTAGCACCCTGAAAATTTCAGTTCCACGTCTCAATTTTGTTTTTCGCCTCTTTTACTTTGGTTGTTTTAAGATGTTCTCACCCAGTCTCGGGTGTCTCAACAAAATGATAAACTTACATCAGCTCGCCTGCGCCCTCATTGTGTTTTCAAACATTTCAAGTCTTTGCGCAAAATGTCAGTATACTGAATGCACTGCGTGAACACACATGAACAGATTCTGCTTAAATGTAGAATCGGCAAACTCTTAGATTTCAAAACCCTACAAAAAAAGATCCTGTTGTAATTGGATGTGGTCATACGCACTTCTAACACACATGGTTTTGCTAGTAACAAGGTGAAACGACTCATCGGGCATTTCAGTCAACAGGTCTCTCTTACGAAGAACTTAGGTCTTCGTCCAGTCCGGGGAACCAGAGCCGTATATTGGGAGTGTTTGGTCATTAGAGGAGTGGGCAGAGCCAGGCGTACCGACGCAGATGGAGGCTGGACATGCTCTCTTGGCCAATCAGAAGCCGGAATTAATCCCCTAGCGGTAATAACGAGAAACAATTCTGATAAGTGCGTAGAGTGACTCTTCGTGGTTCAAAATGTGTCACGTGATGTTTTAATTATGATCTGCAAAGATGTAAGAAACCAGTAATGTGTTGCTCGAACATGCTCGATCTCTGTTTTGTTCGGTCGTTGTTTGTCCGCTCGCACGACTCGATGCCCTGCGCTCAGAGCCTAGCGCACGGGTGCCCTCAATCGTTCTGCTAGTCGCGCACGCTTTTTATATCGCCTTATATTTCTAATTATCGAGATGGTAGTCTCGATAAAACTGGTAAATAGACGCCAGTGTGATTGAAGATAAAAGCCGCCGCGATTTCCGTCCACAAGCAATGTTTACTACTGGCCTACATTCGCATCAAGTCCGGTATAGCAACGTGCAATCAAAGCGAACTTGCAAGTACCACGCCAGAACCTATCCTTCGAGTCTTAGAATTTTCGCAATTTGCGTTATTACATGCTTCCCTCTTGCAAACGTTCAAAGCGGTGAGCGAAGGAACTGCAACAATGTTCCTGTATCAGTTGCACTGGCTAAGGAGCAAACGCAAAGCGGCGTAATCTGTACTCCAGAATCTGAGTCTTCTTTGACTGCTTTCATTCAGTTTTGTTGTGCTGACATGCATTACATTCTAGGATGAAACTGTTTTAAAAATTCCTGGCTTGAAATCAGGCCTCTGGCGCCCTGTGGCGATGGAAGATCCTGTTGCCCTCCAGTCAGATCTGCAGTGAACTGCTATGGCACTACTAATATATTGTGCCCTCAAAGTGTTCTGCCCAAGAGTTGCACAAGTGTTGATGTGTCCACGGCATGTGGGTTCCTTTGCCTCCGGTTCCTACAAGAAAGCCTTCTCCTTCTTTGCATAAGCAAAAAGAGAAAAAGGAAAGGTCATCGAACACACTAACTGCTGTAGCAGCAGTTTATTTTAAAATGGTGTCAATAGTAGTATATTTTCAGTTTACAATAAATTATTTGCATGCTGGCATCACAAAAAGAAAAAAACCGGGTGTAGGAAAGTTTGAATCTAATAGCACTGTCATTCACGACCTTCATGGTGGGAGAGAAACCGATTTTCTTGAGTGTTAAAGCTAGGAATGATACTGTGCTGTTTGATTGGAACTGCAAGCTTGGCACTAGAGTAAGCATGGAAATGCGAGTCGGAGGAATATGAATGAAATTAGAACTAGTGAAGTGCATAACTTATTGACACATGCTGCGCAACCTAGAGGCAACTAGGTTAGCAGACATGTGTCTACAGGCTTTGGTCACCCTATAGTTTCATCAGTTCCTAGTTGCCTCTAGGGCTCTAAGTAGCATAGCATATATTGAAGGCCACATGCTCCGCTAATCACATTTAGTTCATACTAGTTAGTGCCAATTGAAAGCATATTAAATGTAATTTATTCGCAGAGCTAGCGTAGGCAGATAGGTTTGAACTCTGGTCTAGTGGCCAGCTGCTTGTAGTACATTGTCAGTGTTGTGACTGTCAGTTCGGACTGTTCCGGAGCTTGGGAATGAGTGATATAGAACAGCTGCATCTAAGCTGGAATTATAACGCGATAGCGATAAGGAACTCATATCCCAGAAAAGTCGGCGTGGTGTCGGTGGAACAGGAAAAATCCTGATTGGTCAATAGGGTCACAACATCACAGTCACATGACCTTGCGCGGTAATTTCAAACAACCCACAACGGTCACATGTGGTATGAAAATGATTAAAATGACATGTAATGCAATTTAAAGGTCGCTACATGTCTCCGATAATTTAATTTGACTGAAAGAAAACATTTGAAGAATTTTAGGTGGGATTCAATCCCACGACCCTTCAGTTACAGTAGCTAGACATCGCTATTGGCTAGGCCACAAACACGCTTGCATGGCTTGGGAATTAACGGGAGTTTATGTTTATTATCGCATTCCGCTCTTAAAAAAGCGGTGCAACGATTTTATGATTAAAAAAATTGGCATCTTGTCATTTTTACGTTGTTTATCATGTCGCGGAGCATACGTTTCGTTGTCAGACGCCTACAGTTAGACGTATGTCTACTGCAACTATCACACCACCGCCAAACTTTTGATTCAGTCGCCCGTAATTTCTGTCCCTTCGATGGACTGTATAGTGAGAAGGAAAATAACTGTTGCTTGAAATTTCGTCCAAAGCCACGCCTGCTAAACAAATAATGTTGAACGCGGAGGAACATATATTATGTAAACATTCGTCTGCCTTCGTTCGCAAAACCACGAGTATTCTGATAATAGCACCAGCGAACTAGCCATCTTGCAACACTGGGAACTTTCTAGTACGTGCGTGCGCGACCTGTCAAGTTTTCCAACAAATGGGTGAAAAATCCTACCCTCGGCCAAACTCGGTCTGTTGGTTCAGCTTCAAGAGAGTCGTGGTACTCTCTACAGACACTTGAAAAGACGAGGTAGGATGGAAACTTGGTAACCAGTTTAGTGTACCACAGCGGCTTTCGTGAAGAACGGGCTACGCACCAAAGAGCACACGTCACTAACAGCAGTGATAGGGTCAAGACGCCGTACACAAAAGGGCCTTACGCTGAGGTTAACGAGGAACAACTGACACCTCGGCTTTCGCTGTTCCTACCGATGGCTTGCTTCGCCGTGCCGAGCTCTACCATGGTGCCTAGAAAGGTGTTTCAGTTGCAAAAGCTTATACATTTTTAAATTCAGTATAGCTCTTCACATAGATTCATTATCAACAGAGATCTGATTACCAATATCTGGTCTATTAGACCAATGCTAAAATATTGCTCAGTGAAAAGGTGAGACAAACAATGCTCTAATTAAGGGGAGACACTGCTCTTTGAGGCAAAATTTTACTAAGAAAACACATTTTTGAAATTGTGTTTTTTGAAGATTGGCAAGCACTTATCATCTTGTCCTGAAAGATTTTCGTTAAATAAGTCTCTCTTATCTTGAAGTATTGTCTTGGAAACAAAGTAAAATGGGTCTGTGGATTTTTTTAAATATTATTTCTGAGTGAACTATTTATACCCTTTACTATTTTATGGAAGCCATATCTCCACTTGCACACATCTAATCTTCATAACTTTTTCTTTCTCTGCTAGCTGTATGTGTGACATATGCAATAAGGGGTACAAATATATTAAATAAGCTGTCAGGTTTTTTGTAGGTGCCTTTTAGGCATCCTGCAAAAAAATGACTTTGAAACTGGAAAGTTCAAAAGTGTCATAAGAAGTTTATAAATCATCCTAGAGCTTTCATTTATACCTTATTGGATTCCACATATCTCTTAGTTCACTGATATATGTTTATTTTCTTATTTCAGTATTTCAATTTGTATTAATCCGTCCCATAATCTTTGCAAATTAAATTTTCAATATTAATAAAACTAATTAGGTTACATCAAAACCAAGTACATATTTGTAGTCAGATTGTAATGGCAAATAAGCCGTGTAAATTTCATTTGAATTGAATCACAAGTTATATAAAAAAGCTCTAGAAGCAGTGTTCCCCTTAAATGTAACATGAAGAGTATAATCGAGTAAGACCACTATCATCACCAACAATGGTTTGCTACTCTCGAAGATTTAAATTATCAGAAGCAGGTAATGAGCACGAAAAGTGGTGGAAGCAGTACTGTGTTCTTTTCATTTTTAGAGCGCAGCTCTTAGGCGCCCGTTTCCGGCTTGAGCGGCGCCGCCGTCGCCGTCGGCGTAACCGCGCGGTGCATTATGGGTAAATTTCCCCGAAGGATCCCAAGGTCCTCCCCAAAGGACCTCTGGTTCTTCGGGAGGACCTCGGTTCCTTCAGGAGGACCTCGGGAGCAGGGACGGCGCCAGGGGGAGGCTAGGGGTGGCGGGCGCCTCCCCTAAAATTTTGTCTGCCACCCCAAGATGAACCAGCTTTGTACGCAAATAATTGCCTACGACGTCGGCTTCAAAACCCAGTGTAACAAGTGTCCAGCCTTTAGAGCCGTTCATGCCTTTTATTTATTTTTTTCCTACTAACTTCCATCCACGGGAAGTCGTACCGCGGGCGAGTAAGCTATCAAGCGCTTTAGAAAAAGTAGCTCCCCTTTGTGACGGCCGCTGGCTATTCTCTTCGTATTCCGCTCTGTGGTGCTTATCTTCAGCGGAGACCGGAGACGTGAACGACGGCGAGCTTAGTTACAGTCAAGGTCATGGGGCATCCCGAAAAGGGAAGCAAAACCTTGTTGTGAGTCTGAGCACAGGTGGGAGAGGTCCCTGCTGTGATACCCCCTCCCCCCCCCTCCTCTTCCTCCTTGTCTCTCCTCATTTCCTTTTTCAATGAGCACACCGCATAAGCTATCTTCGATAAGCCCGTGGGTGACAGCACCTCAGAGCACCCCCCCCCCCCCACCCCCATTTGGTTCGCCTCCCCGCTGCCCCCCACTATGAAAATCCTGGCGCCGTCCCTGCTCGGGAGGACCTCAGGTTCCTTCGGGAGGATTCCGGTTCCTTCGGAAGGACCTCGGGGAGGGGGTGGTCCGTGACGCCCAAAGGTCATGTGACATCTGCCCCCACGAGGTCATGTGACCCCCTCCCGAGGTCACGTGACCCCCTCCCGAATGACCCCCCCCCGGTCACGTGACCCCCCTCCCCGAGGTCATGTGACCCCCCCCCCGAATGACCCCCCTCAGTACCCTTCCCTACTCCTCCTCAAGAGCTGCACTCTAATTTGGCGTTACAGGGAGTTGTAAACGGCTTTCACTTTTTGTTTGTGCTTATAGCTTTTTCTTGCTTCTGTCTTTTCTTTCTTGTAGGAGCACCATTTGTCCGATAAATTATGGCACTGCATGATTTCTTATTAGGTTGTGGAGGTCTCTCCATCCCATCAATGCCAGCCTTTTTTGTTTTTTGTGAGGTCTGCTTCCATCACACTTTTTTGCTGGTGACAAAGGTGACACTTTCAAATTTACCTTCCTGTGGCTATCAGTATCATGCATAGTACTGTCAGATCCAGAAAAGACCCCTTGATTTACATTTTCCTTAAGGGTCTACAACTGTGTTATGGAAGTACTGCTAGTGTTCTGGGAACAGATCCTCGACTGTGATGGAGGTGCTTGAACATTGAAGTGCAAGCCTTAGCTGGACTCTCTTTGCACGGTGATTGCAGGCTTATTCATTAGTGTTAATAAGATTCTTTACCGTAATGACTGGGAAGTCACTGATGAAACTAGATCTTTAACCAAGTGGTAACAAAGAGTGGAGATGAACCTCAAAATGCACTGAGCCAAAAACCAATCAAACAGCCACTGTGTTATGTGGGTAAGATATCACATTCAGTATTACTCTCTGACGAAGGCATATCCAGGAAAAAGCAGGCAAACCGTCTCCAAGGGTATCTCATTATGCAAAGAAAATAAAGACCAACAGGATGAATGTGGCTATTCTTCATAGCAATCCGTACGACACAGCCATTGTTGGGTACAGCTACCTCCGGTGGATTTTCTGCGAAATGGCTGCCTCAAGTTTTATCTCAATTGCCACGATGCAACTTGGCTGTGTAGTTGTAAACCATATAACTGATGTAACGACAAAGTCATGTCATAGTAACATACTAAGTTCTTTGCACCCACGGATGCAACACTGGCGATGAGGTTGGGATCTGTTGTACAAAGAAGCATGCGATTGGGAACATGTATGTAAAGGAAGACAAAAAAGTTCACAGCATGAGTGCCATAAAGACAGTGTTCCAAGTTCCTCTAGGCTCCAAGTCTTTTTCACACACCTCTTGATAATGTGACATGAAGGCAGCTACTGTGTTCTGCAACAGGATCTCTATCGTCTCCGAGGCCAAGACGAAAGTACTCAGTTCAAAGAAACCTCATAAAAAAAGCAGAACCTTCCACTAGGCCTGCTCTTTGAATGGGATCAGCGACGGCTCCGGCCCTTCAGCCTCCCAGGCCAGCAGCGAGCCTTCCTTCTTCAACCCATTCGCTGTCAAACTACCGAAAGTTGGATTTTTGGAAGCCGAACGACTGGAAGCGATGGATTACCCAGTGGGAATGCTACCAGATCACCTCTAGACTCCATTTCCAAAACGCTTTGACGCAGGTAAAGACATTCCTGTACGCCGTGGGTAAAGAAGCGAAAGATGTTCTCACGTCGCTCAACCTGTCAGAAGCAGAATTGAACGGCTACTGCATAGTGAGAAGGAAGTTCAATGCCCACTTTATTTGGAGCGTAAATGTCGTCTTGGAAAGTGAAATTCAACATGAGAAAGCAAGAACCAAATGAGACAGCAAAGGCTCTTATTACAGCCTTACACAGACTGGCAGATTCCTGAGACTACACACCACTTCGCGAGGAGCTCATCTGCGATCATATCATCGTGCACCTTTTAGACAGAAAGCGGAGCGAGAAACTCCACCTCAACGCTAAGCTTGCTCTTCAAAGCACGATGGCTGTAGTTCGACCTTCAGAGACAATTAAGCACCAACAGATGGAGCAGTTAAGCAGTAAGAAAGAGTCCAGGCAAATTGAGGAGTTCAGAAAAGCATACTCTAAAGCGAACAGCAAGTGAAGGGACCCACAGGTCCAGAACACATTGCAATATCAAGGGCATTGCAATATCAAGGGAACACATTGCAATATCAAATGCCAATGGTGCAGCAGCTGGCATAAGCCCACAAAACTCAATGCACCGCAAGAAACAATAAGTTTAACACCTGCAAGAAAGTAAGACGCCTCGAGTATGTATGCCTCTCCAAGCATGCGCCAGCGCCTTGCACATCACAATACAACAAGCCAGATTTCAATGTTTCCCTTGGTGAGCTGGTACATGCTGATAATGGGTGAACCCTGGTACATTAAAGCTAACGTCAATGTAAAAGGAGTATGCAGAATCCAGATACTGTTACTACAGACTTTGAGGTAGATTATGACTGGAGTCTGTTCTAACCACTGAGACTGACTAAATGGAGAATGAATATTAGAAAACAACTGGCTTCTGGACACTTCTGACCTTTGAGAGGTAGTAATTTTACATTGAGCTATACTGGTGATCATCATCATCGTGCGCTCATAGGTCATACTACGCTCACAAGACGCAGAGCGTAATGACAGAAATTCACAAAATAGATGCCACCACTACTGAACCAAAGCTGCGAAATGTCCAAAATATTGACTGCTGTTGAAGGGTCCGTTATATCCGAATGCATGTTATAAGAAAAACTTTAATAAGCGAAGTTGGCTCAATGGCATAGGCAGGAAGTCCAAACAAAATCGGTATGTTATAATCAAGTGTCTGCTGTAACCAGATAAGTTGTAACGAGGTTATACTGTACAATGAAAGAAACAAGAGACAAACCTAAAAGCCTCGAGTGATGACCATTGGAGGAGAGGCGCATCTCGTACCTCTGAAACAAACACCAAAACTGGAGGGTTACAATTAGGCCAACAGCTAAACAGAAAGGACTGGCAGCAAAGGACAGGCTCGCAGAAGCGTAGAAGTTTTGCATGTTGAAAGCTTATATGCGAGAAAGAAACAAAACAAAAAACGGCCGAAAGCATCTCTAGCCAGGAACAAAAAAAAAACAACAAAAAAACACGTAAACACAGAAGGAGTGTACAGAACTCAAGATGTGCTAAAAGGAAAAGCAAACAGAAGAACACAAGGGGAAGAAACAAGCTCGTGCACATAAGAAGGCAGTCTTGGCATAAGCTTACATGCATAGGCACAAGAAACAAAGGGTGGCTACAATGTCCAGAAAAAAAAAGACACGCACACAAACAGTGCACAGATTGAAGGAAGTGTCCAGCAAGAAAGCAAATATGATAACAGCAGGGTGAAAGGACAAGCTCACATTAGAAGAAGTTGCACATAGGCTTACATGCAGAACGTAAAAAATCAGTGTGAGCTGCAAACATGCTTAGCAGGCACGAAATAATAAAAACGATTTCAATACAGGAACAATGCTAGAATGAGCGCCATCCCAAACACAAGAAAGAAAGCAAAGAAGATATGAATGACAACAGGGAGGAAATGGCTACTGATGTCACTGAGACACTAAAACACTAATTCCTCCTGGACGCTGCCAGGGTGGATGCAGGAATTTCTGGAAGGGGGGGGGGCAGGTGTTGGTCAGCGTACCACATGTATAGGAACCCCCCCCCCTTCCCCCGTTTCCACGCCCTAAATTTTTACACATGGAGAAATCCAGAGGGGGTCAGGACATCCGGACCCCCTTCTAAATCCACCCCTGGGCGCTGCCATTGACTTGCTGCCGAATTCTCTGTTCTCAGTTGCCCTAGCTGCAGCCTTGCGACTTTTTTCACGAAGGAAAAGTTGCAGCCGTGCATGGCAGAAGCGCCTGATCAGTTTAGTTTTGATGTCATGGCACTCGGGCAGCCAAACACACTGGCACTCTGCGGCCATCCTTGCTGACAGGCTGTCCAGGATACCTTGTGCACCGACTAAGTTGTGCATGAGACTGCGAAACACGCTTTCGCACCTTGCAAACAGTGTGCTTGCAGCCTCAGAGGGGCATGTCAGCACATTGGGGACATAGTTCTTGAGCCTAAGGAGGCTATGTGCAGGCGTTGTGATCACCTGAACTGCTGCAGCACAGATGTCGCACGTTACATTGTTCTTGATCACTGTGCGCACAATGTACCCACAGTAATAGACAAAGCTATTGTTCTCGGGATCAGACATGTGTTGCTCAATTTCCTCAGGCAAAACATCACTGCATGCAGTTGGCACTGCAGTGAGGTCTGCCAGGTCAGTCAGGTAAAACGAGGCGTCGTCCAGTTCGTACGAGCCTGCTTTGGAAGCCTTGAGGTACTGCGACAGGGTTATCAAGTTTAGGGCCATCTTAAACTCCAAGGGAGTTGGTATTGGATTGCCCTGTCGCACTACCGAAAACAAGTTTTCCAGGCAGTCTTGGGTGAACAGGGATGTCAAAACAAAAGAAAATGAGTGCTTCTCGATGAGCATCTCCTGCAGGTCTAGAACTGACTTCGTTGAGAGCACTACCCCTGCCTGTACGGGCTTGTATGCCCCATCCCCAATTTTCAGCTGGCGAAAAAGCTGCTGAAACTTGGTCAGAAACTCGATTGCGCTTCTGTAGCTCGCCAGGTTTTGCTTGCTGATAGCAAGGACCGGGTGCCTGCTGCTCATGAGGTCGAACCATCTGTTCACCTGCTCAAAAACCAGGCTGTGGTGAGGAAATCCTGGCTCCAGCCGTGGTTCTCCACCAGGAAGTGAAGGGCAGTGGCCGTGGAGTGGCTCAGGACCTGCAGGACAGCGCTGACCTACAAACAACAGAATGAATTTTTCTTTAGTTTCTCATGTGCATAAAACGTTTTGTAAAATCAGCTGAGGCTATGAATAACTAAAAGGTTGTAACCTCCTCCTCAGCAGAAGTACTATGTGAAGACTAACTGAACTTCCATTTAGGTTGCCCACTGGATTGCTTTTCTTAGGCCTCTTATTATTCTTTTCTTAGATGATTGTAATTTTTCCGCATACAGTTCTTCCTGGTGAAATATTGTCTTAGGTTCTTAAACACATTTCGTGGTTGCAATTTTAAGCACAGTTAGGAAGTTATAACAATTCCTAATTCGTGAAAAACACCTCCTGGCAAAGAAGCATGGAGCCAATTTCCTTTTCTCTAGTGGGAATGAAACAGACAGTGAACATTTTTTGATTGCAGCAGCAGACTTAATCATCCATATGATAATTCCTGTTGCTTTGCTTAAAGCAAAAACATGAAAAAATACAAATAGATAAAAATGCACCTGCCGCAAACAGCAGACACCAGTTTTTACAGGTACTGACCACTCACTTCCTATAAACTGCTGTGGCAAGTAACAATTTCAGAAACAATCTTGTCTACATTGGTTGTTTTGACATAACAAAATGTATTGTGATCTATTAGGGTCTTATTTACCCTAAAACTATAGATGGAACATAGAGGGAGGCATCTCAATACGACCAATATTTTAGAAATGTTTTTCCTTTACCGGTGCTTTTCTTTGATAAATATCCTGCAGCTTGGTCTGCACAGTAGTAAAGCAGACTTTACTATCACCTAGATGGTCTACAGGTGCTGAAAATATCAACTTCAATGTAAGAAGCACTTGTTAACTTTGTTGAAGGCATTTAGGGGAGTGGTGCCCCAGCTGTTTTCCAACATGCCTTATCTTGCAGATTTAGAAAGCTCTATGCTACAGCAGTCACAGTCTTTTATTATTAAAGGGGCCGTGCAACAATGTTTGGACTTCGGTCAAATGATTGTGGTAGTTGCTCCTTGTCGCGTCTAAATTAAAGAACTAAAAAATATTTTTCCACCATGTAAGTTAAAAAAATGTCAAACAATTGACGTTTTGGACACCTCCAAACCACTCTCAACTTGTACACTGTCTTCCGAGTCACGTGCGCAGTGAGGCACAATGGGGATAGAAAGGATCTGGTTGGATTCTCTTTCAGAGCCTCCAGTGCGCATGACCTCTGCTTGCATTTCAAATGGGGACCTTTAAGGTTAGTCGGAGTGATGTGGGGAGGGGCAAAGATAAGGGGGGGAGAGAGAGAGAGAGAAAGAGCTTGCTTCCCCGTAAGGAAGTTCGACTGACTTAGTGGCACAACGAGGTGAGGCTCAAGGGAGGAATAGCTTTTTTTCACCTCGGGCAGATGGTGCCACTAAAACTGAATATGGTACAACTTTGTCGATGATGTGAGGTTTTTGATGCATTTACTCATGTTGAAACGACAAGCCTAACCAATCGTGAAATTTATACTGAAGATAGTATTCTTCCTGACCACATTTAACCTTTTCACGCAGGTGTGCAGTAACTTACCGTATTTATTCGAAAATAGGTCGATCTATTTCCGAACAATTTCTGTGTGTGTATTTATCTGCAATGCTCTAGAAGAGCCAATCATTGCGATTTACGGAAGAGGCCCGGGAATGACGAGGCACCGATAACGTCGGAACGCAAAAATGAGATCTATGTGGATCGCATTTTTTGTATTCCAAACGTTATCTCTGCTTCGTCATTTGCCGTCTCCTTCCATAAGTTTTCATGATTGGTCTCCGTGGGATCTGGTAAAAGCACAAACATAGCATAACAAAGTGTTCGTTCCCCTATAGAATAGCAAAGCAAGACCTGTTCATTGCTGTAAATGCTCACCTTCATTTTCTCGAAATGATTTGGGTCCAGAAGCTCAGGGCGAAGTTTAGGGGCCAGCTTGAATGTCAGGTTCTTCTCCACCAGCTGGCGAATGGGGTCAAGGGACACAGTGGGGCACGTGAGGTTGTTGGCTGTCACAACGTCTGCTGGCAGGACTATCGTCTGTCCACGCACAAGGTGCCTGTTCAAGTTCTTGATCAAGTGGGGAACATCAGCTAAAGAAACAATTTGCTCCCCAGGTTGTTGCGGGTGGGGGATCTTGTTTGTTGTTCTGCTGTACCTGCCAGAGTAGATGTCGAAGTGCTGCCACATTGCGCGGTTACCACTACCCATGTCACTCGTGACAGCCACAACCTGAAAGCCAACACTGTTGCACCGCTCGATGAGTATCTTGACTTGGGAGGCAGCTTCTTTTCCACAGAAGGAGTTGCCTGCAACAAAAGCATGAACAGGAACTGAAATATCTCAAAAGGCAGAATCACTCAGAGAAAGTTTGTGAGGCAAATAAAAATTACAGTTACTCCAAGCTATAGCTACTGAGAACGTGACAAATGCTGGGTGTGGCCTATTATGTTTGTGATTCATTCTTGTGCGTGCCTATCGGCTAAGGCTGCACTAAGCTGCAGAGCTATACTCAGGTGCTCGAGACTCGCCCTGAACTTCTCAAGCTGTCAGTGACTATAGTTGTGACAACTCAATGCTTTCTGGTGCTTAGACCAAACCAACCCCTATTAGATCAATCGTTTCTTGAAAATGCAAACACTTTATGTCCACTTATGTCTCATTAATATGGGCACCGCACCCTATAGACAAACTCTTTGGGGACCGATCTACCCTCATACATTTATGTCTCATTATTATAGACACCTGAGGCCCTAAGCTGGATGGCAGGACCAAGGGACTGGAACATCACCACCCGCCGATCTCGGGAGCATCATTGATGTCACACACGGCGCTGGCCAATTGTGGCGGTCGGCGATGTTCCAGTCCCATCATTTCACCATCTAGTTTAGGACCCCTGCAGTTCGTATCGTGGACAGTTAGCTTGGGAATAAACTTGGTAAATACGTGCATTTTTGTCTCCTTATTGACAGAGGCTTTTTAAAGACGATCCACAAACACACCTAAAAAGGATTAGCGAAATCCTTTGATTATACCAGTGGTGGAACTGACAAGCGGTGATTTGGAGCAGCTCTTGTAGCAGGGAAAACGAGTTTTGGAGCAGAGATTCCCACTTTTGGAGCAGACAATTTTGAGCTTTCATGTCAGAAAATTTTATACAATTTCTTGGAGAGTTAGCCTGTGGAAAAAACTGCAATTGTTGGAATGTTCGGAGTCTAAAGTGTCTATACCTAGGGGACCTGGCCTCTACAGATATTTATTTATTGAATAACCATATGCCGGCAATTTTGTAGATGTCTCAATTAACCTATTAGGAGTACCAATGTTTTTGGCTGCTTTGTATAGGGTTTGTATCACGGTGACGTAATTGTTGAAAGTTCGACGTCAAACGAACACTTTTGTGTTTACTGCTCTTGCTCGTATTCAACCTGCTGCTGGTCACAAAGCAGCTAAGCGGAGCACACAGCTACTGTAACCGATCACGAGTAGCGCTAGCTATTCATTGCAATCGATGTGAGCACCGTTCGCACAAAAACCGATAACTCTTCGTTAGGCATGTGAAAATAATGGATTTGGCATTCGAAGCAAATTGAAAGTGAATAGTGGTTTTGGCTAAATATTGTTTTATTGAATATTGAAGAGTTGTTGCGCCTTTCTCCTTGCCTTTTACTACTGTTACACCATGGTTAAACGAGAAGTCAGCTGAACTCGCGAAGGTTGTTCCCAAGCTCCTACTAGCCCACTGATGAGCTCTGTTAAATTTAATCTAGCTATATTTATAGACCAGCCTCAGGAAGTCGAGTACCTACGTTGGGATGGCAAGTAAACGACAGATTTGACATAAAATTAAACCTATAAAGGAGCCCAGCCATACCTAATTGAGGGGATTCATAAATCTTCTTGTTATATGAAGTATTTTCTTTTGATTCTGATTCGAAAAGAAAAGAAAACAAGCAAAAATAATAAACGGAGGTCTTTAGAACATCGCTGCCTAATATATACCCTTCCATAATAGCCACAGTTAAAGTTTGAAGATTTTACTGCAATGTAATATCAATAATCACAAATTTTAGTGTTTTTTTTAATACACCAGGTGCGCCCGTGCATTAGACTAGTTTGAAGGTGTGTTTTTCACCTAAGCGCGCGGCTACGCTGCAGAGAAGCGAGTTGCGAGATCGCTGCGTTCACTCCGCGGGTATGCGGAGCGATAGTTTGTCTGCTTATTGCACAGGGGTCGCGACGATGTCAGAACGTCGAGCTCTTATTGGCTCATTGAAAACAAAATAGCGGGTAGACCTCCAGGCATCTAGCACTGAGGTCTACCCACAATCCTTTCGATCAAAGCCAATCAGAGCTCGGTGTCGTTCTGACGTCACCGCGGCAAACGTGTCCAGAGCAGTAAACGTGTCCAGGGGCAAACGTGTCCAGAGCAGTAAACGAAACTCGAACTATACTTTCAATATATCCGAGTCAAAGGCAGTCCCACTGTACGTAAGGTAGTAGTAGCACAAGACTGCCAAACCACAACCTGCCTTTCAATTTAAAACGCGTTCCATTTCTCTTTTTCGGGAACTGCTAGTGTGACCGGGAGGGAGGTGAGGGGTGGGGGGTAGGGGGAGGGAACCGCGAGCCGCACTTTAACACACGAAGAGCGCATGCGGCTCGCGAACTTAGCCACCCCTGATCTAGAGAGTACTACTCCCAGAAAGTTTAATTAGTTTACACTTCATAGTTAATTTTTTTATAAATTATTTTCGGTCCACTGATGCATTTTTCTCCGTTCCACTTTTTGGCATAAATTTCACTTTAGGAAAACTATTGTTTGTTAATGTGACAAAAGGAAATAATCATTGTTTTTCCTAACTAAAATTTTATGGGCAATGCAACTGTGGATCTTTTTTTAACTTTCTGGACGTCTTTTATGAAAGACGTTAGGATTTTGTCGACAACATAAAAGGCAAAAAGTTGATTTGATTTTTCACTGCAATGTTAGCATAAAATAAATTACTTTTTGGAATTTTTGTTTTCACAGTTGCTCTTTCCCGGCAGTCTGCTGCAGATCTAGTGAAAAAAACGTTGGATATTATATTAGTTTTCTAACGATAGTTTTAATAAACAAAGTAAGTGTGTTCCTGATAAAAACAACTATATTTTCTTTCACAATTGATGTACACAGATGAGACTGCACTGCATTCTGCCTCGCAACTGCCAGTATATACTGGAAATTTCATTCATATTCAGCCAAAGGTTCAAAAAGCCAACCCTCTTGGGTAGTGCCCCCCCCCCCCCTTAATTCATACAATTTGTTTATCGCGGCGGGTTAGCCTCGTCGAATGCACTTCTCACCGAGCACCTCTGTACTGCGCAATAACAATAACCGCGAAGCTGGCAGTCATTGCTTTTCTGCAGTACGCGGGTGCTTAGTGAGAAGCACACTCAACGGGACTAAACCGCTGCGATTATGCAAGCAGAACTGTCCTGACAATCTGCTTTCATTCTTCACGCTTATTTTTTTAGTTTTCTATGAGGAAAGAATGTTTGCATATAGCAAGCAGATTTATAAATTCCCTCCATGAGGATAACCGGACATCTCTTTAGGTTTCAATTTATGTCAAATTTGTCATTTACATGCCACCCCAATGTACCTAGGCGTTGGACTTTCTGAGGCCACGGTTCATAAATATAGTTATATTAAAACTAACTGTCCCTAAAAGTGGACAAGTGGAAGGTTTGGAACAACTATCACGAGATCAGCTGAATTTTTGTTTAAGCATGGTTTAACAGTAGTAAAAGGCTTGAAAAAACTATTCGATATTCGAATCGAAAATATTCGGCCAGATGTATAGCGAGCCGACGTTAAAAAAGATACGTTTGAACTACGAGAGTGTCGGCAAGAGTCGCGTAAATACCTCGTTCACACTCGGAGCGGACGCGCGCGTTTGATCGAAGTGCTGGATTCGACTCTCTTAGACCACGCCTTGGTAAGCGCTTCGGGGCCGATCATTTTACGATTGCAACTCGATACTGACGTGACATTCGGCAAAGAAAGGTTGGACCGGCATTGCGACCCACGAACTGTTATAGCGATAGACAGTGAGGTGCAGTCGTGTCAGAATGAAAATGGAATACTAATAACAAAGTGTACATACCGTGTTGCGAAGGTAATCCACACGGCGTTTATTTGAGCTCTCTATCACACAAAACAAGTCGTCTAAGAATCAATGAGAGTCCCTTTCCGATGACAGCGTTCGTCACCACCGCCGCGGACGACAAGGAGAGATCGAGATGACGAGGGGAAGAGATTGACCTCTGAAATTTAGTTCAGCAATCTCAAACTATTCATACGGGAAGGGTCCCACAAGGGCCGCGCGGGCATATTCCATTTAGCAAGGACTCGGCCGGTCGTTGGCAGACGGTCTGGGCCAAGGACCGTCGGAGCAATGCTGCGCCGGAACAGGTCGGAGCGGTCGGAGTGCCTGCTGGGCTTATTCTGCCGAGCTCGCTTGGTCGGTGGGATCGTGGCCTTTGTTGCTTTTCCCGGGTGTCTGTGGATCCAGCGTTGATCTTCGTCGTAGTCGGTTTCAAGTACTTCTTCCTTTTTTTCTTGCTGCTTGAGGAGTCGGGACACGCGGTAAGAGCCACGCTGGAAAAATAAATGTCCGTCGGTCGTCGCAGACCGAGTAACTGAGCGATGCTGTCGGCCATGTTGATTTTGATCGTAAAAAGTGCGTAATACAGCTTCGGAGCTATGGCCGTAGGAGTTTGTCGTAACCTGCGCAAAGAGATTCGCGACGAATTTCGTTTTCGAGAATCACAGGATTTTCTTTCAAATATGTGCGTACAGCACTTTTTAGTCGTGGTTAAAGTTCGCTTCGAGAATCCGGCCTCTGGCCTCTGACACTGCTTCATTCATCCCATTAGCCCGTGGCATCGGCTGCATGTGGACTTAAGCTGAAATAAAGTACTGTAGCTAATATACTTTTGGCGTGCACAGCACGATACTCGTCACAAATCACAATATGTGAAATGTTAATACATATACACTTCGTGCGACGCGACCGGCGCGCCGCCGCGCGGCCGTTACCGAAGGTAGGCAGTGAGAGCCCCAGCGAAACGAAACCACGCCGCGTACATTGGTACGCATTGAAGTCGGAGCGGTGCGGTTGCGCTGGGTTGACAGCATGAACTGCTGCGTCGTTAAGTGCTCCAATAGTTATGCGTCGTATCTCGTGGGGACGAAGTTTCACAGTTTTTCACCTCGCCGATGTTTTGTGGGACAGCGACAACGATGGACCCGTGCCGTACGACGCGAGAAATTTGGTCTCCCGATCATGTCTGCCACTGTGTCGGCACGGCTGACATATTCTACACTGCCGCTTTGCGCTCTGCGTTTGTTTTCGTACCAGTAACGCCTACATATCTCAGCTCGAACTGAAATGCCATCCCACACTCGCGGGTATGCAGTGCGAATTTCGTTGAAGGAATGCCCTCCAAAGAAGTTTCGTCCCCATCGTACGTGTCGATGATATTTCCGGACCAGTATGGCACGCAGTCTGTACTTCATGAAGAAAGATTCGGACGGTACAAAAAGTGACAAATATGAATCTAAGGAAAACTACAATGAAACTTGGAATCACTGGACAATCGATGTTTGAGTATGGAAGTTTATGTGGTGTGCTTTCTTTTTGATCAGCCTCCTTTTGGATGTGGAAACGCTGACACCCCGAGTCTTGTAGACAACAATTTTTTTTCTCGGCTTTAGAGCCACCTATCGCAAAGTTGTTCGAACTGGAAGTACCGTCCACTGGTCCCTTCCTACCTGTAAAGTGTGCACCTCCCGGCCATGATGAGTGGTATTCTCTTGACAGCCTTTGACGGTCAAAACCGGTTCCCATTTAGTTACGCCGCCCAAAATTATTTCCACCTGGTTAAACTATGCCATCTCTTTTAGGTATAATAAGTGTTTTGTCAAGTTACGGTTGTCAAAGTACCTGTGTGCCGAAAATCAGCACCTCGCACAACCAGATTACTACACAACAGCTGACCGCAAAAGCCTTTGACGGCCAAACCGTGTGTTGGCCGGCAACTTGGTTTTCTCGGCTTTGAAACCACCTTTCGTAAAGTTGTTTCAATTGGAAGTACAGTGCACTAGTCCCTTCCTACCTGTAAAGTCTCCATCTCCCACGACGAGTGGTATTCTCTTGACAGCCCTTTCACGGTCAAAACCGTTTCCCATTCAGTTACGCCGCCCAAACCAAATTTCCACCTGGTTTCCCTATGCCACCTATTTTTGGTATTATAACTGTTGTGTCAAGTTACGGTCATGTCCAAGAACCTGTGTGTCCAAATCTGCACTTCGCACAGCCCGGTTATAACACAACATTTTGGGTCCAATATTGAATATTCCTGACAGCTTTATTCCTTTATTCGTTCGAACCATAACTTTCACACCTGCTGTCTTAATAAAACTTGGCCCACTTAGTGCACAAACTTAGTGAACATCTCACTCGCCTCCAAATATCATCGTCCCAGCAGTCCTACGTTTACAGCGACGAGCGAAACAAATTTCCCACTGAGAGCAATTATGGTGGCGGCCGTCTTGCTTTTCGGAAAATTGCTCAAACCCCTTTTTCGACCGCAACTAAAGAAATTACCCCTAATAACGACTCAAACTCAATATATAAGAAGCGGAGAACAGCTAAATGCCCTTCTTAAATCTGCCCCAGCACTCATGCAACGTCACCCTCAACTTATCGGCTCAAAAAGCAAAAGTTCCGTCCGTGCGCGCTTCCGCCGCCACAGCTTCGCACGCGAAAAGGCGCCGCAGGCTGCTGAGCGCGCCTCACTGTCGAACGCCAGCTCCTCCGCTAGCGGCGCTACGCGCGTTTTTCAAAGCGCCCCCTATAGTTCCCGCACGGAGCGTATATGGTAGTGGCCAAAAACAAGGACAAAAGGTGAAGAACTGGACACCACTGTGCTGTTCTCAAATTCAGCACCAACTCGTCCAACTATCAGCACTGTCCAGTGAAGTGGACCTGCCGAAATCCCGATGTTTTTCTATGCAATCTTCTGCATTCATTTTACGCTGTGTCTACAGTGCCGTCCGACGGCACTCCACTGGCGCCTACAAGTGCATTCCGAGAGTCGGATGGCGCGTGTATCACTGGGGAGCGTGTGAACCCAGCCCCCGCCTGTGTTCACGCCGCTTCGCGGCGACAGTATCCGGCTGCTAATTACAAAACGTTTGACCCATTTGGGCCCGTCGTACACGCCGCTTCGCGGCGTCCAGCCGGAAAACCAAGCCCCGCTGTACCCCATGCACTTCCGGAAACGAAGTCCCATACCATTTCGTTCAGCGAAATTGCGGCGACAACATTCGTTTTTTCCTGTGTTAATCGAAAAAAAAATACATGTAAATATCGCCAAATGCGTTGGCAAAATAAAATGTTCGCGAAAACAAAAACAAACAAAAAAAGAAACCCCACACGAGGGATCGACCCCTTAATTCTAAGACCGACATCTTACCACTATATGCCACACTCCGCTTCGAAAAAAATCGTTTTGAGAACTCGTTTTATACGAGACTTTCGGACAGCACTTGAACGCGTGAGTGGAGTACCGTCGGACGGCACTTGAACGCTCTGCAAGAGCGCCGTCGGACGGCACTCTAGACACTACGTTCATTTTATTACCAAGGCTAGCAGGATTTCCCAACATCCAAACGTGGGAATTTATTTTGTAAACCCAAGGTAAACATTTAACAATTTAAGCTTGTGAACTATATTTTAAATTTTATATGCAGCAGCTCACACACGCAACATCTTAACATGGAGATAAATGACCACTTTGATTTGAAGAGATAATAATAGAGAAAACTACTTCTGACACAGCAAAGAGGAAACCACAATCAATCCTGAATATCCGACTGTGTTTTTAGCTATTTTAAAATTGAAACAGACCACCTTTATGATTTGAACAGAACTTACATATCAATATAACCAAACAGAAGAAAAGAAAGAATTGGAACAGCCCTTCAGTAAAATATTTTCTACATAAGAGTACTTGATTTTCTAGCAAGAATACCAATTTCACTAACTGACGACATGGGGCTCTGAAGAAACCAAGTAGCCCGACAGCAAGCTTACCCTCGAGTCTCCGCCTTAGCGTTCTGGCCGATGTCAACGGAAACCCCTTGTCCAGTAGCAGGTCATAGCCGGTGCTGCCACAAGCAAACCGCATCTGCAATGACGACTTAACCGTTGCATTAGACCACTTCGACCCCCTGTTGCTGCTCCTTGACAAGGCGGACAATTCGTCTGCAGAAAACAGTTTTTGAAGATGCGCATGGAATGTCGCTTCCTTAGTCTTTTGGATGGCAGCCTGCCTCGCTAAGCGACGATTTTCCTTTTCAAGGCGCCTGATGGTTTGGGTCATCTGCTCAAACACATCGTCTGTCAGGCCAGGTTGAAGTTTCGATGAAAAAACTGGCTGGAGGTCCC